>MU712466.1:201101-287561 GCA_026770625.1 Nicotiana glauca
ATGCCAGGGATCTCATGGTATCCCGCACTCTCCGTCCAGAACATATCACGTACAGGGGATTTCCCGGGATGCCCTCCCATAGTCCCAAATTTAAAACATACAATATCAGCTCAAACAAACAAGAAAAATACTAAACTCGGAACAAGTAATAGTAAATTCTAGCCCAACATGCTTCGCGGATTACAAACAAGACATTTTAAGCAAATAGGCAAGTAAGTCAACTAAACATGCTTTTCTAAGCTAACACAGTAAGAGCTTACAATTAGGATAAAAGATAAGCAAGAAAACTCAATTGAAATACTTTAGGTAAAAATGGATTTTTCAACAATTAGCTCAACTACGCGCTCGTTACCTCACGTACAAGGCATCAAAATATCAAATATCATGTCCTAAGGGGAAAAGGTCCCCCACACAATGTTAGACAAGCCACTTACCTCGAACCGGCACAAAAGTATTTCAATTGAGTTTTTTTGCTTATCGTTTATACTAATTGTAAGCTCTTCCTGTGTTAGCTTAGAGAAGCATGTTTAGTTGACTTACTTGCCTATTTGCTTAAAATCTCTTGTTTGTAATCCGTGAAGCATGTTAGGCTAGAATTTACTATTACTTGTTCCGAGTTTAGTAACACGCCTTTGCCAAAATTATCCGACTCCAAATGGCCCAAATCCATTCAATTCAATTACATATCGTAAATAACATCTCATGCAACTGATTATACTATTTAATTTAAAGCTAAGGCGCAAAATTAGGTAAAATGACCAAAATGCCCCTTAGGCCAACATCTCGGAAACAGATGAAATTAACATTTTCAGAACCCTCATACTCTCACGAGTTTATACAAAACAAGAACACTAAAATCGGAGTCCAAATGACCTCTCAAATCCTCAATTAAAGGTCTAAGAACTTTTCCCCCAATTTCTACCAAAATTTCGAAATTAAATAGTGAAATTAACTAAAGATTGATGGAATATAACTAGAAACGGTTAAAGAAACGTTACCCAATGATCTCCTCTTAAAAATCCTCTAAAAATAGCCCTCTCCCGAGCTCTAAATTAATTTTCCAACTTTTGAAACTAAACACTTGAATTTCATATTCCACACCAGTGGTTTCCGCTTCTGCGGTCAAGGGACTGCACCTGCGGACCATGTGCCTCTTCTGCGTCTTTCCCTTAAGTTGCCAAGTTCCGCTTTTGCGGTCTCATAACGCACCTGCAGTTCTGCTTCTGTTGATATATACCGCTTCTGCGGTTTCAAACAATCAACCCAGGGGCCGCATCTACGATGATGATCTCGTAGGTGCGAAACCGCATCTGCGGTAAAACTTTCGCACCTGCAGAAAGGTAAGGGAGCACCAATGTCCGCTCCTGTGATGGCCAGGCCTCTTCTGCGGCTTCGCACTTGCGGAATCTAAACCGCATGTGCGGTTATGACAAGTACCAGAAAAACTTCAGTAGCCCTTCAACTCAAAAAACCTTCCGTCAACCATCCGAATTCATCCCAAGGCCCCCGAGACCTCAAGAAAAAGCACCAATAACTCCTAATACCTTATTGAAACTTGTACCAACCCTTAAACCACCTAAAACAACGTTGAAAACTCGATTAAATCAAGGATTTGAGCCTAAGAACTTCAAATTCTATCAAAACACGTTTTCGATCAAAAACCTAACCAAACCTCGTCCGAATGACCTGAAATTTTAGACACACATCCCAAATGTCATGACGGAGCTACTGCGAGTTCTAAAATTCCATTCTGACCCTCTGATCTAAATCTCACTATCGAACCAGAAACTTCAAAAACTCAAACTTCGGCACTTCAAGCCTAAATCAGCTACGGACCTCCAAAACATATTCTGAACACGCTCCCAACCCCAAAATCACCTAACGGAGCTAACAGAACCATCAAATTTCCATTCTGAGGCCGTATTCACACTGTTCTGACTACAGATTAACTTTCCAAGACTTAAGCTCTCATTTAGGGACTAAGTGTCCCAAAACTCTCCGAAACTCAAAACCGAACATCCCGGCAATTCAAATTAGCATAAATAGATTTGGGAAAAGTAGTTAATAGGGGATCGGGGTGTAAATTCTTAAGACGACCAGCCGGGTCGTCACACATATCATGAATTCTAGAATCACGATTTGTATTCTCCACCGACCTACAACTTTCACCCACAACCATGTTATGAAATATCCCATGGATACCATCGATCTCTCCATGACTAGTCCACATAAAGTAATTCTCTATAAACCCCTTATTATAAAGATGAACCTTAACTTCCTCCAGTTGTCCAAACTTCATACAGTCGCACCTAACACAAGGGCACCTAATTACTCCTTCGTTTATGTATGGCGGAAGTGACACTGCATGTCTAATAAATTCGTCAACCCTTCTACAAAGTCCTCATACAATCCCCGCCGATTAGGATAATTCCTTTTGTACATCCAAGTATGATGTTCCATCTATATAAATAAAGCAAGAACAAATTAATGTAGTTAATTTAAGTATTTACATTGTATGTACAAGTAGTCTTATTTAGGTATTGCTAATGTATGAATTGTTTCTTTTTACAATTTAACTCAATATAAATTAATACAAGAACTAAAAGATCATTATTTCTACCTTAAGTTTATAAATCTAATGTAGTTCAAACCAAAAACCCTAATACTAAATAGACAAAAATTCTGAAAAATTACATAAAATTATATAGAAAAAAAAATTGAAAAAGCTAAGAAGGTAGATTACTAACCTCGGTAGATTAAAAGGGCAACTAAAAAGCAGTGGTGGCAAGGGGTGGGGGACAGCGGCTCCGACGACAGTGATAGCGGCGGACATTGTGTGACGACCCAAAGGGGTAATCACTTGTTTCCTTACCCATTCTGTGTTTCCAAGGCCTTGTAAACCTCATTTAGGGTTGCCTCGATTTGCGTACGCAGTCTGGGCACGTAGCCGGAAAGCTCAAATATGAATTCTGTGAGAAAAATGCTAAATTTGGATATTAAATTAAATAAATTTGACTTCGGTCAACATTTTGGGTAAACGGACCCAGACCCGTGATTTGCTGATCCCGGAGGGTCCGTAGGAAAATATGGGACTTGAGCGTATGCCCGGAATCGAATTCCGAAGTCCCAACCCCGAGAAATGAATTTTTGTGTGAAACTGTCAGGAAATAAATAAGGAATTTGGAAATGAAATTTGATTAAAAGACTATGGTATCAGGCCCTTATTTTGGTTCCAGCACCCGGTACAAGTCTTATATATGGTTTAAGCGCTTTCTGTAATGTTTGGTTGAAAACGGACGTCGTTTGACGTGTTTCGGACTTAAAATGGAAATTTGATGTTTTATGAAAATTTGGAAGAAATCATGAGTTTTGAGGCTTGATTCGATGTATATGATGTTATTTTGGTAATTTAATCACATGGATAAGTCCATAGAATATTTTTGAGGTTGTGTGCATATTTGGTTTGGAGCCCTGAGGGCTCTGGTGAACTTTGGATAGGCTACGGATTTGCATTTTTGACCTAATTAAAATTTGGTATGCCTCTTCTGTGATCTACGGATTTTCAAAGTGCCTCTCTCAATTGCGAGCTCGCAAAAGTGAGCTTTGTTTAGCTAGGTCGCAAATGCAAACAATTTGTTCACAAATGCGAATGATTATGATCGCAAGTGCGAAGGTTAGCTAGTCACAAATGCGACTTTGGGCTCGCAAATGCGAAGTCCTTAATTCCTTGCAGAGTTTGCAAATGCGAACCTCTCCTTCGCAATTCCCATACCTTCAGGGTTTGCAAATGCGAACCCATGTTCGCATTTTCCACATCAGAGGCCCATCAAATTTTATACTTAGTCGAATTTTCATCATTTTCACCATTCTTTCAAAACCCAAACTCCTTAGGCGATTTTTTCAAGAAAAAGTTTCATTCCAAATCATTTGTAAGTCAATTTTTACTCAATTTTTTCTATCATTAACAACATATAACATATTTTCCACTTAAAATCAATCATTTTCATGGGTGAAATTGGGGTTTTTGGGTAGAACCTAGGTTTTTCAAAAATTGGTGATTTGGACCTTAATTTGAGGTCCGATTTCAAAAAAAATCATATATTTGGGTTCGTGGGGGAATGGGTAACCAGGTATTGGTTCGAACCTCAGGTTTTGACCACGTTGGCCCGAGGGGCATTTTTGTCATTTTACCTAAATTCGTGTCTTAGCTTTAAATTAAATAGTAGAATCAGTTGCTTGAGATGTTATTTACAAGGTGTAATTGAAATGAATAGATTTGGGCCATTTGGAGTCGGATACTCGTGGCAAAAGTGTGGTTTCGAGTTGATTTTGGAGCTGGATTGAGGTATGTGGCTTGTCTAACCTTGTGTGGTAGGACCTTTCTCCTTAGGATATGATATTTAATAATTGAATGCCTTGTACGTGAGGTGACGAGCGAGTACTTGAGCTAATTGTTGAAAAATACGGTTTTACTTTAAATACTTAGACTGAGTATATTTCTTATTAGCTTTAGTTTATTCGCAATTATAGACTGTGATAGCTAGAAAAGCATGCAAACATTTTTCCAAATTGCCTATTTGCTTAAGTTGCTTTGTTTGTACTACGTGAAGCATGTTAGGCTAGAACTACCTGTTGCCTTGTACTTTTGCATTCCAATTCTAAAGATCTTCTCATTGTGGCTGTGTATTTATATTGGGACTACGGATGTGGGATTCCGGTATCTCCCCCCTTATTTGATTACTTTAGGACTGCGGGTTCGATTCTCGATAGATCCCCCTGCATATTTACTTTGTGATTGTGGGTTAGATTCCCGATAGATCCCCCTGCCATTTACTTTGGGACTGCGGGTTCGATTCCCGATAGATCCCCCTTCATATTTACTTTGGGATTGCGGGTTATATTTCTGATAAATCCCCCTGCTCCTTGATAGCTGGACTACGAGACGGTATCTCGGGAGCTCTTTGGACAGTTGATGAAATGGGCTACAGGACAGTATCCTGGGAGATCCTCGTTGATGGTACTGATATTGAGCTGTTTTACTCCGTGTTACCTTATTCTCTGTGTATTATTTGTTGCCTTGTAAACCCTGTCTTACTTTATAGTTGTACTTATTATTTTTATTTATTTCATATTGTTGCTAGACTTATCATTATTATTTTTCTCAGTAGGGCCCTGACCTTTTACGTCACTACCCAACCGAGGTTAGTCTTGGCACTACTGAGTACCGATGTAGTGTAATCATGCCTCTTCTATGCATGTTTTTCATGTGCAGATTCAGGTACTTCATTTCAGGCGCACTATCCTTGAGGCAGGGAGAGCTACGGAGACTTCGAGGTACATTTGCAGCATCCGCAGACCGAAGAATCTCCTTCTTTACTCTATCTGTAGTATTTAGCCTTCTTTCGTACTTTTGCTTTATACATTCTGGAGTTAGAGCCGTATATTACTTTCCGTTAGCTTGTGTTCCCGTGAGTTTTCGAGTTTCGGGGTGATATTGTAGACTTCCATATTATTGAGTAATATATGTCGAGCAACATCTTTTATATAATATTCTTTTAACTGTTCAATTTTAAATAATTTATTCTGCAAGTTTTGTTGTTTTCCGCATTGTTAGGCTTACCTAGTTATAGTTACTAGGTGCTATCACGTCATGTTCACGGAGGGTGCCTGTCGTGCGAGGTTTTTGACATCACAATCCTAAACTTCTGTCTTCTATTCTCTCACAAATGGTAAGGACACGTGTTATTCAAGAAAGATGACCTTCGAAAAGGTTTAAAGTTATCAGCAATTGTAGGTTCAAGTTCCACGAAGATAGATTCTATTTAAGGCAGCGGCTGAGAAGAAAAGGATGAGGAAAGACACATGGGAAGTTTCAGGAGGTGGCCGAGTATAAGAGGCCAAGGACCGAGTAGTCGATTAAGGGGATGAGTTCCGTCAAAGTGGGAGAGTGGCGGAGTTGCATATAGGCTTTGTAGCGGGATGACCACGTACCTTAAGGAGAGTTTGGAGTGATCTGAGAATATTAGTGATCGGTGATTTGGGGTCTACAGATTTAATTAGAAGTGTGAGCTATTATGCGGCAGGAGATTTGATATAACGGGAAGGAGCTTCTTGAATGAAGAATGATACAACATAACTTTGAATTGGAAGAATATTGTCGCACATTTAATTGATGTCCACAAGGGGTGAATGGACTTGTGCAGCTGGAGAGTGAGCTCGGACTCAGGATGATTTATAGATGTCATAGTGATTGTACCCCGCACAACAGCATTGGCAGATGCCGGGGAGTGATTTGTACAGGTAGGTTATTCCTGTGAACAGGTTAGCGGTCTGCGAAGAATTCTATTGGTTATACAGCGAAGGGATTGGTCGTGCGAGTGTTGTTAATGATTCATAGTATATGAAAGGGGTTTCTACAATAAGATATCGAGAATTTTTGTGGTTGATTGCGCAAGCTTATGTCAATAAGAGATTAAGAATCCTGGTGAACTCTAGAGTTGTGTAATAGTGGCTTCAAGCTAAGTAGGAGAGTCCCACTGCCTATGATTGGGTTGCATCGTCAACCACTTGCGAGGTTTTCAGGTTGTTAGCATATTTTTGTGTTATTCAACTACGGGAAAATAACATAAGTGGTAATTTGAGCCAAGGAATTGTTAAAGGGTGCTATGGTTGGCCTTATTGGCTCATGTTCATACTTGGGGAAGGATTCAGGACTTATGCCTTGTATAGATACGGGTTTCAAGGGGAGTGATTCTTCTGGGTCCCTCGTCTAGAGGGTATTCATCTGTTATAAGATTTATGGAGTTGATTATATTCAGAACCAAGTCGGAGCGGGTGGCTCCCAGCAACGCTCCTAACGGATTCAAAAAGAGGTAAAGCATGGTGCCTAATGATTTCAAGCCTATAAGTACAGTTAAGAATCAAGCTTTTGCAGCATGCTTTTGAGTGGAGGCCCAGAATTTTCTATGGTGTTTTGAATTGCGGTGTAGCACTTGAGAGAAAGATGAGAAAGGACTTCGGATTCGTAGAAGGATAAGTGGAATGGGCATATCAGTTGAGGGTGCGAATGTGCGCACAAGAAAGGTATGAAATGGTTCATAGGATTTGAGACAGCATGGTCTCGCGGTTCAAGGTCACTCGGGGTGTGTGCAGATGGAGTGTGTTTTGTGTTGAAAGGAGTTATTGTTATTACTAAGGCAATCGGGGTAAATCAAAGAAAGATATATTGGTTAACCATAGTTGAGTTGGCGTATTGGTGGTAGAGGTCAGTTCCTTCAGCGTGATCAAGTTATGCATGTGATTTGTGGCGGTACGTGTGAGTCTTGTCGGTCACCGTCATTAATGTTGGTCAAAAGCATTCTTCTGATATGGCTTGTTATGTGTAGGCAGATCCCGGAAGGGCTATAGTGTCTTAGACCACTACTTAGATGTTTGCCTATGCTACAGTTATAAGAATTTACCTGTGTGTTGCTATGGTTCTCCTGAAGTGAGTCCAGTGAAAAGCTTTTATTGGCACTTTGGGTGCAGTGAGTGGTATGGAATTTGAAGTGAGGGTGAAGGTTGCAGTTCGGTGCTGACAAGGATGTCACGAGATTGGATGAGCAGGAATGGAGTTTTGATGTTTAAAGTGAGTTGGTATTGTAGTCAGTATCATCTGAGATCGATGTTTTGTGAAAATGCTTTGCACCCTGGTTAAGGATTCTTGATCGCTTTTTAGCATTAGTGCGGACAGTGGTTTAGATGTGCGGACCCGTTATTCATTTCGGAAGGTTGTGGGAGCATGTCCCACAGGAAGATTTGGATAAGTGTGACTTGTAGTCACTTGAGGATTGTGGTAATATCATTAATTTGGGAATTTATGCCTGGAGGGCACTCTGTTTATTGGATTATGAACCATGGAGGTTCACTCCTATTATGAGGGTTGTTCTTATGTGTTATGATATAAATGGGAGATATTATGGACCTTTGAAATGTTATTAGCCTAGTTGGTGCAATTAGAAATTGACTTGAGATCAGTGGATTGATTTAAATGTGAACAGGGGCTTATATTAGGCCAGATGTGTTCATCTCAGCAATACGCTCCTTATGGAAGGGAGTAAGGGTGTTATTTCGCTGTCAGCTATTTCATGTAATGATGTATTGCATCGTGCGAGTTGTGAGATGGCTTGGTGAATTTCTTATGTGGTGAGGTTCTGCATAGAGATGAGGTTATATGAGCAGGATGGCTCTTGAGATTTCAGATCATATATCGCACTTTAGTTGTGCTCGAGTTTGTGGATTTATAGCGTTATATGTCTCCCCAGTGAATGGTATTATAAACTTAGCTTGTTTATGACTAATATTCAGTATTTTGTTGTAACGAGCAATTTAGCTTGATGTACATCTCCTTATGTGAGTTCCATGTGTGGATCGGGTGGCACGCCGCCATGGGTATGTTATTTGGATTGGGTGGCACGCTGCCATGGTTATGTTGTGTGGATCGGGTGCCATGCCGCCATGGTTATGATTGCTCGGATCGGGTTGCACGCCGCAATAGTGTGATGTTCATTATAGTTTCCCATACCTGTTTATTGTGTTATGTTTCCTATTTTCAGGAGGAAGCTGATATTAGTTGTGCGCCCGCGTCGCATGTATGTTTCGTGAGCAGGGTAATTGAAATTTCTTTTTTGAGTTCATTTTCCTTTTTGTATCGCATTCTAATTGGTAGCCTATTGGCACATTGTGGCATCATATGAGATTTTGGTCGTGTCATGGTGGCTTATTGCCTGAGCAGTTCGTACTGGGTGAGACGAGATTGTTGGATTTAGGAGTATAGACTCAATGATTGGTTGACTCGGCAGTCGATTATGAATTTCTGTACATCTCTTCCATTGTGACGGCATTGTAAGAGTTAGAGTATGTCATGTGAATGTCATATGGTGCAATGAGAGCATCAAATTCGTGGAATTTTGACTAAGTCGATCAGAAAATGTTATTGTGGTCCGGTGAGTAAAGTGATGCGAGGTGTTTGGGTATAACGTGTAGTGATTGATATGGTGATCTTATGTTGGAAACAGGTCGGAAATAGAATTCCAAATGTTGGAATTGGGATCTAAGGCTTATTTGCTTGAATAAAAAAGAATATCTTCAGAATTGATCGAGCTGATGTGCTCAACTGAGTTGTGGTAGCATGGGAAGGTGTGTGAGAAGTTAAAAAGTGATTCCAAACTACTTCAGTGTAGTTCTCAGTACGTTCGATGACGAACATATGTTTAAGTGGGAGAGAATATAACGACCCGACCGGTCTTTTTGAGCTTTAGCGCATTGTTCATCAGTCTGAGGCGATGAACAGCCTCATTTCAGATATTATGACTTGTACGTGTGGTCGGAATTAAGTTTCGGGAAGTTCAGAGTTGATTTGGAAAGAGAATTCTCATTTCAAAAGCTTAAAGTTGAAAGAATTAACTAGGATTTGGAATTTTGAGCAAATGACCTTGGAATTGGTATTTAAAGGTTCCAGCAGGTTGGTATGATGATTTCAGACTCGGGCGTATGCCTGGATCGGGTTTTCGGTGACCCGGGAGCATTTTGGCGCCTATTGTGGAAAGTAGCATCTTGAAAGAAATTTCATATGTTTTGGTTGAAGTGCAGTTTTAGTGATATCGATGTACGTCTGGGATTCTAAGTCTGATATGCGGAGCCGTTACCCTCATCTTTTCTTCCCGACTTACGTACTTCTTTCTTCTGTCCTTTCGAGGACGAACGGTTATTTTAGAGGTGGAGAATGTGACGATCCAAAGGGGTCATCACTTGTTTCCCTACCCATTCTGTACTTCTGAGGCCTTGAAAACCTTATTTAGGGTTGCCTCGATTTGCATGCACAGTCCGGGTGCGTAGCCGAAAAGCTCAAATATGGATTATGTGAGAGAAATGCTAAATTTTGATACTAAATTGAATAAATTTGACTTCGATCAAAATTTTGGGTTAACGAACCCGGACCCGTGATTTGACAGTCCCAGATGGTCCGTAGGAAAATATGGGACTTGGGCGTATGCTCGAAAATGAATTCTGAAATCCCAAGCCTGAGAAATGAATTTTTGTGCGAAATTGTTTTCTGGAAATATTTAAGGAAAGTAGAAATCAAATTTGATTAAAAGACTATGGTATCGGGCGTATTTTAGTTCCGACAACCGGTACAAGTCTTATATATTATTTAAGCGCTTTCTGAAAAGTTTTGTTGAAAACGGACGTAGTTTGACTTGTTTCGGACATAAAATGAAAATTTGATGTTTTATTAAAATTTAGAAGAAATCATGAGTTTTGAGGCTTGATTTGATGTATATGATGTTATTTTGGTGATTTGGTCGCACGGATAAGTCCGTAGATGTTTTTGAGGTTGTGTGCATATTTGATTTGGAGCCCCGAGGGATCGAGTGAATTTTGTATAGGCCCCGGATTTGCATTTTTGAACTAATTAAAATATGGTATGCTTCTTCTGTGATCTTCGCATTTGCGAAGTGCCTCTCCAACTTGTCACGACCCAAACCCCGCTCCAGTCGTGAGAGCGCCTCTCGTGAAGACAAGGCCAACCAACCAACCCGATTTGCCTTTTTCAGAAATAGATAAACATGAATAAATAATTTTAAAGGTGATTTAATAATATTACTTAGCGAAAGTACAACCAAACACAGCCCAAACCGGGGTGTCACAAGTCACGAGCATCTAGAGGAGTCTCAATACAACTACAAGACCAGTAATATACATAATAGAATTTAGAATCAAAGGAAGAAATCCGGTGCCGCAAACACTGGCGGTCACCTTGCTCAGCTACGATAGCCAAATCTTCAACCAGCTCAAAAACCGCTACCGGGTGAACAAATACCTGAATCTGCACGCGAGGTGCAGGGAGAAAAGTGAGTACTCCAACTCAGTGAGTAATAAAAGTAAATAATAACTGAGCATCAAGAAATCACGTAAAGCAAATAGCATGTTGTATAGAAGCCGGGTACAATTTTCTGAGAAAACAGTGAAATCTGTGAAATCATTAGAAATACCTGGCTCAGTTCAAATCTCTTTTGAAAGTGATCTTTTCAATAATTACGAAAACGATTTCAAAACAATTAGTGCTGATAAGCTCAGAAAAATCCGCCCCTCGAGCACAATTACTACAGTATAAAAGGTAAAAAGACAAGTAAATATGCAAGACGAGCACATCAAAGTTCGTCCCTTGGGCAATATCTCAAAAACAATTCCAGTCCCTCGGGCATGATTTATGTTCCTGGTCAGTCATTGTTATATGACCTGTCAGTCATTGTTACCTTATCAAAACGTGTATTACATTGCCATTGTTACCACTGTCTAAAATTTGTCCGTTCTAGATGGGTACCCGCGCTTACTGTGGAGGTGCAGACTCCGGAGGGGCTCCTACAGCCCAAGCGCTATATCATCATAAGGCCTGAAAGCCTGTACATATCAACAAGAGGCCTGAAAGCCTTCTTACATTACGCACAATGCCAGAAAGCCTCCTCACATATCACTCGAGGCTTGAAAGCCTCCTCACAATACACTCGAGGTCTGAAATCCTCCTCACATCACTCAACATGTCCTCACATATGGCCCTCTGCCTCATTAATTCCAGAAAACATCATAAGCCCCTCGGGCATTAATAAATTAGTAGTGCTCAGCCAAAACAACAGTAGCTATATCATTTAAGTCTCGAAGTTCAATTAAAATGGCTGAGTTGTCAAAACAGTATAATCAACAGGACTGAGTTCAAGTAGTATATCAAGTAGTGAGGAAAGAGTGATAAAAATCCCCGAAGGGGTTCAAGTAATTGGCACGAAGCCCAAATATGGCAATTAGCCCAAAAATTGATAATATCAAATAAGTTTCAGTCAAATACGCGGTAAAATCAACAACTGGGACGGACCAAGTTACAATCCCCAATGGTGCACTACCCCACGCTCGCTATCCAGCGCGCAAGTCACCTCAATATAGCACTACGGTGTGCAAATGCGGGGTTTCAAACCCTCAGGATATCATTTAAAATCATTACTCACCTTGAACCGGTGAAACCTCTAGCTCGCGACGCCTTTGCCTCTCAAATCGTCCTCCACTCGCATCGAATCTATCCAAAATCAGAGTGAAAACATCACAATATGCCAATGGGACAATACCCAATCGAAAACAATCGAAAAATAGCAAAAATCTCGAAATTAGCAAAACCTGAGCCCCGGGCCCACTTCTCAAAAAATCCGAAAATTAACATCACCGGATTCCTCATCTCGCCATGAGTTCATACATACAAAGAACTCTTAAATCCGAGCTCAAATGACCCATCAAATCCCACTTTGAAATATCAAAAACTCAAGCCCTAGTTCATCAATTTTAGGCTTAAATTTCCATGAATTTCTAGGTTAATTTCACATAATAATCATGTAATAACACATTAGATTTATGATCTAGGCTCTGAATTCCTTACCTCAATGAAGTCCCTTGATTCCCTCTCCAAAATCGCACAAAAACCTCCAAGTCAGAAGTGAAAATATTGAGTTCTTTCAAAAATTCACGAATATAAAATTTAATACCTATGGACAGACCTTTTCGCTTCTACGATAATATTGTCGCTTCTGCAATACTGCTTTTGCATATTCTCTTCCGCTTCTGCGGTTCCTCCAATTTGGCCCAGGACCGCTTCTGTGGTCCACCACTCGCACAAGCGAGACCGCTTCTGCGGTCCATATGTTCACTTCTACGGAAACTCCCCAGGCTCTACCTTTCGCTTCTGCGACTAAACCTTCGCTTCTGCGGAACCGCTTCTGCAGAACCGCTTTTGCGGTCCATTTTCGCAGAAGCGAAAACACCAGATACCAGACCATTCAGTAGTCCTTAAACTCCAAATTTCATCCCATTAGCCATCCGAAATCACCCCGAGGCCCCCGGGATCTCAACCAAAAGTTCCAACACATCTTAAAACATTATTCAACCTTTCTCCAATCATCAAAACACCTCAACTAACACCAAAATCATCAAATTACATCGAATTCAAGCCTAAGTTCTTCAAAAACTTCCGAAACACGCATTCAATCAAAAAAATCCAACCAAATCAGCTCCGAATAACCTGAAATTTTGCAAACACATCTAAAATCACCTAAAGAAGCTACTTCAACTCTCGGAATTCCATTCCGACCCTCAGATCAAAATCTCACCTATCAACCGGAATTCGCCAAAATACGAACTTCTCCAATTCAAGCCTAATTCTACACCGGACCTCCTAAATCAATTCGGATCACGCTCCTAAGTCACAAACTATCCCCCGAAGCTTACCGAATCAGCGGAATTCACATCCGAGCCCTATAACTCATAAGTCAACGTTCAGTTGACTTTTCCAAACCAAACCTTCCTTAAAGAGACTAAATGTCTCATTTTCTACCAATCCAGATCAACTCTAACACACCAAATACTGATAATGGAACATGAAGAAGCATAAAATGGGGGAAATGGGGCGGTAACTTCTGAGACGACGGGTCGGGTCATCACATCCTCCCCAACTTAAACAAACGGTCATCCTCGAGCGTACCCAGAGTTGTTCTAGAAGCTAACCAATAGTTGAATAACCTTACCATGCATATACCTGGGGGTGATCCCACGTCACCCTATCTCGCATAGGTCCGATAACACAACATAGCTGAAATTCCAGAACCCATCTAGTCCATAAACCATAGAACCACATTGCACTTTCCGAAATCATACACAAGATTAGAACCTCACGTCTATATTCAGAATAAGCCCGAACCGGCTATAATAACCCATACTTGCAACCTCAGGTGCAATCATATTATATCTTACATAACCCAAACACTCGAAACGATAACTTCTATTCCCAGCAGTTGCCCACAACACCCGAATACCGATAGAAAACCTCTTATCAACTAAGCTCTTATTCCAACACTTTCGTATACTGCAAGTGATAAATGAAACACGTAATAAACCGTAACCATTTCTCAAATAAACCATTCATGAAGCCACTTCCACTTTGACTAATACCACATCAGATTCCGAGCCGAACCTGGATATTGTCCTTCCAACAAGCTGAAATCAAATCCATTCGTATTCATTAGTGACCCCAACGATCATCTTGAATCCAACACACCACTCTGGTGTTATGACACCTCAATACAGGCCTAAGCCACCACTTCCATAATAGGCGTACCAATAAGAAACGATCTGAATATACTCAAATCATAAAAATGACTCAAACGAAAGAGCTGTACCTCAAGCTCATCAATACCATCCCCACACAAGGCTGAGACCCCGTCTCACATTATAGAAATAGAACACCTGAATCTATCTCGAAAGGTCATATCTCCACGTGGCCTCGCCACAATTCGCGATCCTATCCAAACATTGTTACACATGAAACACCTCAAGTCATTATGCTCAAAATCATCAGCCACGCACAATTTGATGTCTGGAACCCAAGCAATTCATCACATCCATGGTGAAACAAATAACATACGACACGTAACCAATAAGTCATAACCAGCACTCCATTTACCGAGAAACATCCAATTACTCTCTCCGCTCGACTTTCACTATAATCCCCCAATAGAACCACACCACCTGTGCCCATAATCAACAAATCATAACGGCTCACAACATATAATATCAACTCAAACTGAATATGTAGCCACATCAGCCTGCCAACGAACTCATAACGAAGGAGCCTAAAGCTGCTCCTTCCACTACTACAACTCATGCTGGAGCCGTACGATATAGTGCCCGGCACCAAATCAATATAAAAATCCACAACCTCACCCGGTGACATGCTCGGCCACAAGAAACGCATCCGAAAAGTCCCTCAACACCGAAACTGAACCAATGGTAGAAACCTCTGCATTAACTTCCATCACGAAGGCCCAATTAAGAAAATCAGTCCTCCCCAGCCCTCCACTGGTCTTTGGAATACAAACCACTCTGCTAGAACATAATCTGATGCACCTCGCCACTCAATTCGTGGAATTTTCCGGCATAGCCCATAATGCAATAGTCTTGAATAACCCAAAACTGCGACAGCCAGTCCACACCCCAACATCATATCAAAAATCTAACATACTAAGCAAAGAAAGAACCACTCGGGCCTTCAAATCCCAATAGCCGCTAAACGGTACCAATACACACTATCCACAACCACTACATAGTCTGTTCTTGAGAACTCCCAGTCTCCAACTCCCTATAGCACACGAATCACCATATCTGGTCCTGAATTTCGCCGTATGAATACATATCCCACCTCAAGTACCCAATCATTCCACGAAAGATATTCTAAAATTTCCCCTATGCCATCAAATAAAATTAGATATCGATAATTGATCTAACAAGAAAGTGCCACAATAATACCGAAGTGCCATCAACTTAATTACATTGCCCTTTTTCTGAATCATATACCCTCATCAAAATCACTATGATTAGCAATACCATTTCCTTAGTCATCTGAAGATCATTCACCCTAATCATCTGAAGCTCGATTCTCTAATCACCTAAAACTGCCCGTGCTTCTTTAGAATTTAATGACTCTCCAATCAGAACTGAACCGTAATCTCACACACACGAATCTCAATCCTCCACAACATATCGCATATACCATACCACCCTAGGGTAACATGAGAACTCCATCTCCCTTCCTAACCATAAACATCTACGTACTCAACTAGTCAAGAACTCTCCATTGGTCCCACCTAGAAGAAAATCATTACGCACCCCATGATCCGCATGTCCATATAAAATATACATCTCCAAACCACGCTGAAACCCAACAAGAATTATCTCCCAATTCCATTTGCACAAGCTAAACTGCCAGGACTGAATCCTTCTATCCATACCGAGCTAAGCAAGCTGTCAGATCTCAAGGGCTTTGCTGCACAATACCTGTATGAACTCATTGCCTCGAACACATGCAAAGAATTAATCACATCCATACCATACTGATTTGGTTTACTATAAAGCTATTCGATTTATCTAATTTCCCTTCTAATTCATCATCAACTTGATATTCTCCCTTGCTGTAGCACCACAGTTCCTCAACCCCGACTCACTACCCGAGACCCAAGCACAAGACCTCACTGTCTAAGACCCATACGCCACTGAATCCTCTCTCAAATATTCCCAGAAACACCATATTCCAAAATACTCTACTCTGAAGAACTTACTGCGAATCTAAGTTAGTTACCTTTATTTTCCTGACACTGATGCATAGAATCCCATAGTTAACATAAAAATACCACAAGTCTTGACATTTTCCAATGAAAACACAGTCTCTAACCACACGCACAACCTTAAGACACCGGATTGTCACATGTAGAATCTTGAACACTTTAGAACCATTCTCGAAAGTCATTCACTCTTATTCAAACTGCAAATTACCTGACCTAACAAACAGAACCACTCATGCCTTATTGGCACTCCAATACCACAAAATGAGATCCTCGTCCCAACACAAACAAACATCTTCCTGCTCCATGCATCGAGCATTCTTACCAAGAACAACTTAAGACATCCACCGATTCTTACACATCTATGAGGCACCATATAACCTTTGTCAAAATTTTGCTTCACTCGCGCCTTCCTCAGCTCAATTTCCATAATCAGAACTGATTCTCCAGCATGCCTTGAACTGGAACCAACATAGCACATGACCGTACAATTAGCTAATTTAATAGAAAACTCCCCAACTTGGCTCAAATCTATATATCAAAACACATCAACAACTCATAATGTTTTTACTCTATTGATGCCACAATACCATAGTGAGATTAAACTCAAATCATTCACAGGTTTTTGAAAACATAGATCATCTAGTACTGTAATCCTCTGCAATTCTCGCATTCATCCCCACAACAGTTGAGACCACTCTCTTAAGCGACCCTAATTTTCAAATTTCAACACATACCCTTCAATTACACATGAGATCTTCTAACATACGCATAAGGATCATACCACTTAAGAACACTCCGCAGGAGATAACCCACCTGTTTCGCCTCTATTTAGTATTTCTGCATACCTTCCATCGTCATACACATTACACAGTCATTTAGTCTTCCTGGTTCTGAACTCATACCGCCATATGTAATGCACTTCCCTCCCCAACTAGGAGACCCAAAAATATTCTTCACACGCCAATAACTCGGGCTACACATCGAATCACAATAGAAATCGAACACTTTACAGTTCATCTATTACCCAGTAGACTTCTTCGTCACTACCAAGTCATGTAGATACATCTCGCAGTACTAACATACTCATCACATGGATATCCAACCGCCATTCCGGCTAAAAGGGACAATACCGAATATATAAGTTCAAAACACTTGCTCACACAATCAGCACCTCGGTGCTCAAGCCATAGGCAAGGACTCGGTCTCAAGTCCTCCAGAATGGCCTAACATAAACTCATAGAGATTACATCTCGCGCCCTGATCGGGGAATCACAAGCCATCAATGCACATCTAATACTGAGCGCTCATGTGCGCTTAGGAACGCGTGGAAGGAATTTCAAGAGTTTCTTTTCAAGCTGAATCAAGGACACACAATAAGAATTTAAGAAGGTGAAGTTTTTCCTAAAGGTTCTGCAGCCTCTCGAGGATAAATACAGACATCTCCGTACCGATCCGCGAGAATCAACTAAATCTGCTTATGACTCGTGAGACCTAGTAACCTAGGCTCCAATATCAACTTGTCACGACCCAAACCTCGCTCCAGTGGTTATGGCACATCTCCTGAAGACAAGGCCAGCCAATCAACCCTATTTGCCTTTTTAAGAAATAGATAAACATGAATAAACAATTTTAAAGGTGATTTAATAATATTACTTAGCGGAAGTACAACCAAACACAACCCAAACGGGTGTGTCACAAGTCACGAGCATCTAGAGGAGTCTCAATACAACAACAAGGCCAGTAATATATAGAATAGAATTTAGAATCAAAGGAAGAAATCCGGTGCCGCGAATGCTGGCGGTCACCTTGCTCAGCTACGATAGCCAAATCTTCAACCAGCTCAAAACCCGCTACCGGGTGAACAAATACCTGCATCTGCACGCGAGGTGCAGGGAGTAAAGTGAGTACTCCAACTCAGTGAGTAATAAAAGTAAATAATAAATGAGTAACAAGAAATCACGTAAAGCAACCAGCATGCTGTATAGAAGCCGGGTACAATTTTATGAGAAAATAGTGCAATCTGTGAAATCTTTAGAAATACCTTGGCTCAGCTCAAATCTCTTTCGAAAGTGATCTTTTCAATAATTACGAAAAGGATTTCAAAATAATTAGTGCTGATAAGCATAGAAAAATGCTTCCCTCAAACACAATTACTACAGTATAACAGGTAAAAAAGACAAGTAAATATGCAAGATGAGCACATCAAAGTTCGCCCCCTCGGGCAATATCTCAAAAATAGTTCCGGCCCCTCGGGCATTATTTATGTTCCTGGTCAGTCATTGTTACCTGACCAAAAATGCGTATTACAATGCCATTGTTACCACTGGTCAGTCATTGTTACCTGAATGGTCAATCATTGTTACCTGACCAAAACGCGTATAACAATTCCATTGTTAGCACTGTCTAAAATTTGTTCATTCTAGATGGGTACCCGCGCTTACTGTGGGAGTGCAGACTCCGGAGGGGCTCCTACAGCCCAAGCGCTATATCATCACAAGGTCTGAAAGCCTGTACATATCAACAAGAGTCCTGAAAGCCTCCTTACAATACACTCGAGGCCTGAAAGCCTCCTCACATCACTCAACATGTCCTCACATATGTCCCTCGGCCTCACTCAGTCCAGAAAACATCATAAGCCCCTAGGGCATCAATAAATTAGTAGTGCTCAGCCAAAACAACAGTAGCAATATTATTTAAGTTTCAAAGTTCAATTAAAATGGCTGAGTTGTCAAAACAGTATAATCAACAGGACTGAGTTCAAGTAGTATATCAAATAGTGAGGAAAGAGTGATAAAAATCCCCGAAGGGGTTCAAGTAATTAGAACGAAGCCCAAATATGGCAATCAACCCAAATCATGATAATATCAAATACGTTTCAGTCAAATACGCGGTAAAATCAACAATTGGGATAGACCAAGTCACAATCCCTAACGGTGCTCTACCCCACGCTCGCTATCCAGCGTGCAACTCACCTTAATATAGCACTATGGTGTGCAAATCCGGGGTTTCAAACCCTCGTGATATCATTTACAATCATTACTCACCTCGAACAGGTGAAACCTCTAGCTCGCAACGCCTTTGCCCCTCAAACTGGCCTCCACGCTCATCGAATCTATCCAAAATCAGAGTGAATACATCACAATATGCCAATGGGGCAATACCCAATCGATAACAAACGAAAAATAGCAAAAATCTCGAAATTAGCAAAACCCAAGCCCCGGGCCCACTTCTTGAAAAATCAAAAAATAAATATCATTGGATTCCTTATCTCGCAACAAGTTCATACATACCAAGAATTCTCAAATCCGAGCTCAAATAATCCATCAAATCCCATTTTGAAATATCAAAAACTTAAGCCCTAGTTCATCAATTTTAGGCTTAAATTTCCATGAATTTCTAGGTTAATTTCACATAATAATCATGTAATAACATATTAGATTTATGATCTAGGCTCAGAATTCCTTACCTCAATAAAGTCCCTTGATTCCCTCTCCAAAATCGCACAGAAACCTCCAAGTCCGAATAGAAAATGTTGAGTTCTTTCAAAAATTCGCGAAGATAGAATTTAATACCTATGGATAGACCTTTTTGCTTCTGCGATCATACTGTCGTGTGTACGACATCGCTTTTGTGGATTCTCTTCCGTTTTTGCGGTCCACTACTCGCACAAGCGAGACCGCTTATGCTGTCCACATGTCCGTTTCTGCAAAAACTCCCTAGGCTCCACCTTTCGCTTCTGTGACTAAACCTTCGCTTCTGCAAAACCACTTCTGTGGAACTGCTTCTGCGGTCCTTTACCGCAGAAGCAAAAACACCAGATACCAGACCCTTCAGCAGTCCTTAAACTCCAAATTTCATCCTATTAGCCATCCGAAATCACCCCGAGGCCCCCGGGGACCTCAACCAAAAGTACCAACACATCTTAAAACATTATTCAAACTTGCTCCAATCATCAAAATACCTCAACTAACACCAAAATCGTCAAATTACATCGAATTCAAGCCTAAGTTCTTCAAAAACTTCTAAAACACGCATTCGATCAAAAAAGCCCAACCAAATCACCTCCGAATAACCTGAAATTTTGTACACGCATCCAAAATCACCTAACAAAGCTACTGCAACTCTCGGAATGCCATTCCAACACTCAGATCAAAATCTCACCTATCAACCAGAATTCGCCAAAATACTAACTTCGCCAATTCAAGCCTAATTCTACACCAGACCTCCAAAATCAATTCTCATCATGCTCTTAAGTCACAAATAATCCCCCGAAACTAACCGAATCACCGAAATTCACATCCGAGCCCTATAACTCATAAGTCAATGCCCGGTTGACTTTTCCAAACCAGACCTTCATTAAAGAGACTAAGTGTCTCATTTTCTAACAAAACCAATCCAGATCAACTCTAACATACCAAATAGTGATAATGGAATATGAAGAAGCATAAAATAGGGGAAACAGGGCGGTAACTTCTGAGACGATAGGTCGGGTCATCATAATTCTTAGTAGGACCCTGACCTTCCTCGTCACTACCCAACCAAGGTTAGGATTGGCACTTACTGAGTATCGCTGTGGTGCACTCATGCCTTTTCTGCGCATGTTTTTCATGTGCAGATGCAGGTACTCCATTTCAGGCGCACTATCCTTGAGGCAGGGAGAGATACGGAGTCTTTGAGGTACATCTGCAGCATCCGCAAACCGAAGAGTCTCCTTCTTTACTCTATTTGTTGTATTTAGCCTTATTTTGTACTTTGCTTTAGACATTCTGGAGTTAGAGCCATATATTACTTTCTGTTAGCTTGTGTTACCATGAGTTTTCAGGTTTTGGGGTGATATTGTAGACTTTTGCATGATTGAGTAATATATGCCGAGTGGCATCTTTTATATAGTTTTCTTTTAATTGTTCAGTTTTAAATAATTTATTTCGCAAGTTATCTTGTTTTCCGCATTGTTAGGCTTACCTAGTTATAGGAACTAGGTGCCATCATGACATATTCACGGAGGGCGAGCTAGGGTTGTGACACAGTGGTAGCAGTGGCGTGGTGGCCTCGAGGTTCTTGTAGCTTCAGTGGTGCTCCGTCTAGGAGTCAGTTCCAGCAGAGTAGAGGTCGATCATTCAGGCCTCCTCAGCCAGCTCGCTCAGAGTATCGTGGGTCATCTTCTAGTCGGGGTTATCAAGGCTCTCAACATAGTCAGCCATCTCTTAGTGCACTTCCAGCATAGAGTTCGTCTCATGCCCCATTTGTTCAGTGTTCACCTCGGTCGAGTGCATCAGCTAGCCACTCTGGCACGAAGGGTTCCCATCTGCCCCAGTTCCCAGCACCCGGGAGTTGCTAGGAGTTTGGTGAGTTCAGGCATATGTGGAGGGAGTGTCCCAGCCGTGTATCTAGTTCATCTCAACAGAGGAGCCAGCACTCATCTTCTAGCCCAGTATCTTCAGCACCCACCCTACCATCTAGGAGTGAGGGTCAAGCAGATAGGGGCCGCCCCAGAGGGGGAGGCCGATCGGGTGGTAGTCAGGCTCGATTCTATGCTCTTCAGGGCCGATCAGATTGTATTGCTTCTAATGCTGTTATCACAGGTATTATCTTAGTCTGCCACAGGGATGCCTCAATTTTATTTGACCCCTGTTCTACTTATTCCTATGTATCTTCATAATTTACTCATCATTTGGGTACGACCCGAGGGTGTCTTGCTTTACATGTGCACGTATCTACCTTGGTTGGCGATACTAACATTGTAGACCATGTGTATCGGTCGTGTTTGGTGACTATTGGGGGTCTGGAGACCCGAGTTGATTTATTGCTATTGAGTATGGTAGACTTTGATGTCATTCTGGGCATGCATTGGCTATCTCCGTGTCATGCTATTCTAGACTGTCATGCTAAGACAGTAACTTTGGTTATTCTGGGTGTCCCGAGGATCGAGTGGCATGGTATGACTGACTATGTTCCTAGCAGAGTTATTTCATTCCTAAAGGCCCAGCGTATTATTGGTAAGGGTTGTTTTTCTTATTTGGCTTTTGTGCGAGATGTTTGAGCTGAGACTCCTAGTATTGACTCTGTCCCAGTTGTCAGGGATTTTCCTGATGTATTTCCTGCGGACCTGCCAGGCATGCCACCGGAAAGGGACATTGATTTCGGTATTGATCTGGTGTGGGGCACTCAGCCCATCTCCATTCCTCCCTATCGTATGACACCAGCTGAGTTAAAGGAATTGAAGGAGCAGCTTCAGGAACTCCTAGATAAGGGGTTTATTCGTCTTAATGTGTCACCGTGGGGGGCACCGGTCCTATTTGTGAAAAATAAAGATGGCACGATGAGAATGTATATTGACTACAGGCAGCTGAACAAGGTGACAGTGAAGAATACGTATCGACTACTCTGTATTGATGATTTGTTTTATCAGCTCCAGCGAGCAAGGGTATTCTCGAAGATTGACCTCCGTTTAGGCTATCACCAGCTAAAGATTAGAGTTTTGATATTATGAAGACAGCTTTCAGGATGAGATATGGGCATTATGAGTTTCTAGTTATGTCTTTTGGGCTGACTAATGCCCCAACTGCGTTCATGCATTTGATGAAAAATGTGTTTCGGCCGTATCTGGATTCATTTGTGATTTTTTTTATCGATGACATCCTGGTGTACTCACGTAGCCAGGAGGAGCATGCTCAGTATTTGAGAGTAATATTACAGAGATTGAGGGAGGAGAAGCTTTATGCAAACTTCTCCAAGTGTGAGTTCTGGCTTGGGTCTGTGGATTTTTTGGGACACGTGGTGTCCAGTGATGGTATTCAGGTTGATTCGAAGAAGGTAGAGGCGGTGCAGAGTTGGCCTAGACCAACTTCAGCCACGGAGATTCATAGTTTCCTTGGGTTGGCAAGGTATTATCGTTGGTTTGTTTAGGGATTTTTTTCTATTGCATCGCCCTTGACCATGTTGACTCAGAAGGGTGCTCCATTTATGTGGTCCGAGGAGTGCGAGGAGAGCTTTAAAAAGCTCAAGACAGCTTTGACCTCGACTCCAATGTTGGTATTGCCATCAGCTTTAGGTTCTTACACTGTGTGTTGTGATACTTCTAGAGTTGGGATCGGATGTGTGTTGATGTAGGAGGGTAGAGTTATTGCATATGCTTCTCGTCAGCTGAAGCCCCATGAGAAGAACTACCTTGTACATGATTTGGAGTTGGCTTCTATAGTTCATGCTTTGAAGATTTAGAGGCACTACTTATATGGCGTATCGTGTGAGGTGTATACTGATCATCGCAGTCTTCAGCATTTGTTCAGACAGAAGGATCTTAATTTGAGGCAGCGGAGATGGCTTGAGTTGCTCAAGGATTATGACATTACAATTTTATATCATCCAGGGATGGCCAATGTTGTGGTCGATGCTTTGAGCTGGATGACGGCGAGTATGGGTAGTTTGGCATATATTCCAGTTGGGGAGAGGCCCTTTGTAGTTGATGTCCAGGATTTGGCCAATCGGATGGTGAGGCTAGATATTTCGGAGCCTAGTCGGGTGTTGGCTTGTGTGGTATCTCGGTCTTCCTTGTATGACCGCATTAGAGAGCGCCAGTATGATGATCCACATTTGCTTGTTCTTAAGGACAAAGTTCAACATGATAATGCCAGGGATGTGACCATTGGTGGTGATGGTGTGTTGAGGATGCCGGGCCGGATTTGCGTGCCCAATGTGGATGGGCTTCGGGAGTTGATATTGGAGGAGGCCCATGGCTTGCGGTATTCTATTCATCCAGGTGCCGCGAAGATGTATCAGGATTTGAGACGACATTACTGGTTGAGGAGAATGAAGAAGGATATTATGAGTCATGTAGCTCGGTGTCTCAACTGTCAGCAGGTCAAGTATGAGCATCAGAGGCCCGGTGGTGTGCTCTAGCGCATAGGTATTCCGGAGTGGAAGTGGGAAAGGATTACTATGGACTTTGTGAGTGGTCTCCCTCGGACAACGAGGAAGTTTGATTCGGTTTGGGTGATTGTGGATCGGCTGACCAAGTCTGCACACTTCATCCCGGTGTGCACTACCTATTCTTCAGAGCGGTTAGCAGAGATTTTTATCCGGGAGATTGTAAGGTTGCATGGGGTCCCAGTTTCCATCATATCAGATAGGGGTACCCAGTTTACTTCTCAGTTCTGGAGGACTTTTCAGCGAGAGTTGGGTACACAGGTAGAGTTGAGCACAACGTTTCATCCTCAGATGGATGGGCAGTCCAAGCGTACCATTCAGATATTGGAGGACATGTTGCATGTATGTGTTATTGATTTTGGAGGTTCTTGGGCTGATTTCGTGCCTCTTGCAGAGTTTGCTTACAACAATAGCTATCAATCCAGCATTCAGATGGCGCCATATGAGGCCTTGTATGGGAGACGGTGTAGATCTCCGGTTGGTTGGTTTGAGCCCGGCGAGGCTAGGTTGTTGGGGATAGAGTTGGTCCAGGATGCCTTAGATAAGGTAAAGGTGATCTAGGAGAGACTTCGGACAGCTCAGTCGCGTCAGAAGAGTTATACGGACCGGAAGGTTCGAGATATATCTTATGCAGTGGGCGAGAAGGTCTTGTTGAAGGTTTCGCCTATGAAGGGCGTAATGAGATTTCGAAAGAAAGGAAATCTGAGTCTGAGGTTCATTGGCCCCATTGAGGTGCTTAGGAAGATTGGGGAGGTGGACTATATGCTTGCTTTGCCACCCAGCCTGTCGGGAGTTCATCCGGTATTCCATGTATTTATGCTCCGTAAGTATGTTGGGGACCCTTCTTATGTGTTGGACTTCAGTACAGTACAGTTGGACGATGATTTCACCTATGATGTGGAGCCAGTGGCTATTTTGGGTCATCAAGTTCGGAGATTGAGGTCAAAGGATATAGCGTCGGTAAAGGTGTAGTGGAGAGGTTGGCCCGTGGAGGAGGCTACTTGGGAGACCAAGTGGGAGATGCGGAGCAGATATCCTCACTTGTTTGAGGCTCCAGGTATGTTTCTTGACCCGCTCGAGGACGAGCGTTTGCTTTAGTTAGGGAGGATGTCACGACCCGACCCGTCGTCACGTGAGTTGCCGCCCCGTTTTCCCCATATTGTGTTGCTCCATGTTTCAATATCAGTACTTGAGTTGATCGAGTAGAATTAGATTGATGTTAGCTGGAAATAAGGAACTTAGCCTCTCAGAAGGAAGCTTATTTTGGAAAAGTCGACTGGAAGTGGACTATATGGTTAGAGGGCTCGGATGTGAATTTCGGTGATTCGGTTAGCTTCGGGGGTTGATTTGTGACTTAGGAGTGCGATCAGAATTGAATTTAGAGGTCCGGTGTAGAATTAAGCTTGAATTGGCGAAGTTTGAATTTTGGCGAATTCTGGTTGATTGGTGAGATTTTGATCCGAGGGTCGGAATGGAATTTTGAGAGTTGTTGTAGCTTCGTTAGGTTATTTTGGAGATGTGTGCAAAATTTTAGGTCATTCGGACGTCGTTTGGTCGGGTTTTTGATCGAATGTGAGTTTCGGAAGAATTTGATAAACTTAGGCTTTGATTTGAGGAAATTTGATGATTTTCATGTTAACTATAGTATTTTGACGGTTCGAGCAACTTTGAGTAAGGTATTGGGTCACGTCTGTGCTTTTGGTTGAGGTCCTGGGGGCCTTTGTGTCACGACCCAGATTTATCCCACCATCGGGCGTCGTGATGGCGCCTACTAACATTGCTAGGCCAGCCAAAACATTACACATTCTCTATCCAACCTCAACAATGTAATACTCTAACAATAATTAAATAACTGCAGAAGACTTTAGGTTTAACAAAACGATATAAAAATGCGGAAGTTTGAAACACATCACTACCCAAAATCTGGTGTCACTAAATCACGGACTACTATAGAATACTACAAACAAGTCTGAATGTAAGAAAAATACATGTGTCTATTTCGGTACAATGAAAACAAACTGAAATAAAGGAAAGGGACTTCGGCCTGCGAATGCCAGCTAGGCTACCTCGAGAGTCCCTGTACTGAAGATAGCTCCCAGATAGAAAGCCTACTGCTGCTATCCAAAAGCTGCTCTTGGATCTGTGCACAAAGAAATGCACAGAGTGTAGCATCAGCACAACCGACCCCATGTGCTGGTAAGTGCCCGGCCTAACCCCGGTGAAGTAGTGACGAGGCTAGACCGGACTACCAAATCAACCTGTACAATCCTATACACATATATATATATACAATAAAAGGAGAAGAAATACCGAAACTAAACAGTTAAAAAGGGAGGGAAACATGCTGTGGGGAAGTACAATCTGAGTATAAAATTTATCAGCGTAATTAAGAAAAACAGGGCATAGTAATAACTGTCAAAGAATAAGAAATTCAATAATTTGCACGGCATCAACCTTCGTGCTTTTACTCTCATTCTCACCCAAGCAATCAAATAAAATGCACGGCATCACCCTTCGTGCTTCCCTCACTTAACTCTTATTTCATGGCACGGAATGACCCTTCGTGCATTATATAATCAAATCAGAGCACGGAATATACCTTCGTGCATAAATAGTCAAAACATAGCACGGAATGACCCTTCGTGCATAAATAGTCAAAACATAGCACGGAATGACCCTTCGTGCATAAATAGTCAAAACATAGCACGGAATGACCCTTCGTGCAATATAATCAGAATTAGCACAGAATGACCCTCCGTGCGATATCACTCTTCCTCACCCAAACAACCGTCATAACCAAACAGGCAAGAGGAATAAACAAATAGTAAGAACTATCCCAGCAAGGGATTAACACCAATAACCACTAAGTCCCGGCAAGGGAACAATAACAACAACTTTTAATACTTTCATCTTCTATTCAATAGCATTTATCATTCTAGCCAACGCTCCAAAATATTGATATCTCACAACTTATCCTCAAACTCTTCACATTTGTAGAAAAACATATTTTGGCTTGGAAGAGTTCCAATTTATCTCAAAAACAAGTACAAACAAAGACCCACGGTCATGCTAGACTCCGGTGTATAGACACTCGTCACCATGCCTATACATTGTACTCAACATTTAGCAATTAACAAATAATATTCTAATCCTATTCCCTCAAGCCAAAGTTAGATCAAGCACTTACCTCGAACCGGTACAAAAATAACTATGAAACGATGCCCTTGCCACGAGTATCCGACTACGAGTGGCCCAAATCTATTCAAACCAATTATATATTGTAAATAACATCGTAAGTAACCAATTACGGTATTAAGATTAAAGCTAAGGCGCGAAAATAGGTAAAATGACCAAAATGCCCCTCAGGCCAACGTCTCGAAATCAAAAAAATTTCACATTTTAAGAAACCTCGTGCTCTCACGAGTCTAACCATATAAACATCTCCCAAATCGAAGGTCAAATGCTCCCTCAAAACCCAAGAGTTTAATCAATGAACTTTCACCCAAATTCTTCCATTTTTAATTCTAAATTCGAATTTAAAAGATGGATTTAACCACTAAATGATGGATTATAGCTAGAAAGGATCATAGAAACGTTACCCAGTGATTTCCTCTTCAATTCTCACTCCAAATCTCCTCTCCCGAGCTCCCAAATAATTTTTCAACTTTTGAAATTAAGCCTCAA
Organism: Nicotiana glauca; assembly: GCA_026770625.1. Lineage (NCBI taxonomy): Eukaryota > Viridiplantae > Streptophyta > Magnoliopsida > Solanales > Solanaceae > Nicotiana > Nicotiana glauca. Next base: position 228,902 of record MU712466.1, read on the forward strand.
ATAACCCTTAACATAACAGTGATTTCCGCTTTTGCGGTCCCGCTTGTGCAGAAAAATCAACCGCATTTGCAGTTTAACTGAAGTCCCCAGGGACCGCTTGTGCAATCCAGGACCGCTTATGCGGTCACCGCTTTTGCGGTATCCCTTCCGCTTCTGCGGTCCAAGCCCATCTCTTCACTGACCGCTTATGCGACCAAAATGTCGCATCTGCGGAACCGCTTATGCAGCTCCTTTTCCGCATATGCGGAAACAACAGAAGTAGAAGAACAGATTTTTTGAAAAATGAGAAAAGCAATCCGACACCTATCCAAAACTCACCCGAGCCCTCGGGGCTCCAAACCAAACATGCACACAACCTCAAAAATATTCTACAGACTTGCTCGCGCGATCAAACCGCCAAAATAACATCAAAATCAAAGAATCAAACCCCAAAACTCAAAATTTTCATTTCAAAGTTCATGACTTCCAACTTTGGCTATTTAGGTCCGAAACACGTCAAACGACGTCTGATTTCGACCAAATTTCACAGAAAGCGCTTAACGCATATTTAAGACCTGTATCGGGCGTCAACACCAAAATACGAGCCCGATACCTATAGTTTCTAACTCATTTACATTTCTATTTTTCCTTAATAATTTCAGAAAATAATTTAATAGAAAAATTCTTTTACCGGAGTTCTGGACCTCGAATTTCGACTCCGGGCACATGCCCGAGTCCCATATTTTTCTACGGACCTTCCGGAAATGTCAAATCACGGATTCGGGTCCGTTTACCAAAAATGTTGACCAAAGTCAACAATATCAATATTAATATCAAAATTCTTCAAATTTTTCACATAATTCACATATTTTAACATAAAAACTTTTCGGCTTCACGCCCGGACTGCGCACGCAAATCGATGCAACCAAAAGTGAGGTTTTTAAGGCCTCAGAAGCATGGAAAAAGGGAGAAATACGGTGATGACCCTTTGGGACGTCACATTCTCCACCTCTAAAACAACCGTTTGTCCTCGAACAGACAAAAGAAAGAAGTACCTGAGTCAAGAAATAGATGAGGGTAACGGCTCCGCATAAGAAAGAAGTACCTCAGGAGGATGACCTCTCCACTGAACACGCACAGAAGGAAAACTCTTTGACCTCAAGTGTCGAACCTACCGGTCTAGAATAGCTACCGGCTCCTCCTCGTAGGACAGATCCTTGTCCAACTAGACAGTGCTAAAATCTAACACGTGGGTAGGATCTCCGTGATACCTCCGGAGCATAGAAACATGAAACACTGGATGCACGACTGACAAGCTAGGTGGAAAGGCAAGCCTATAAGCCACCTATCCCACGCGATCAAGAATCTCAAATGGGCCAATGAACCTAGGGCTAAGCTTGCCCTTCTTCCCAAATCTCATCACGCCCTTCATAGGCGATACACGGAGCAATACTCGCTCACCAACCATGAAAGCTACATCTCGAACCTTGCGATCCGCATAACTCTTTTGCCGCGACTGAGCCGAACGAAGCCTGTCCTGAATAATATTGACCTTGTTCAAGGCCTCCTGGACTGAATCTGTACCCAACAACCGAGCCTCTCCCGGCTCAAACCATCTAACTGGAGACCGACATCGCCTACCATACAACGCCTCATACGGAGCCATCTGAATGCTGGATTGGTAGATGTTATTATAGGCAAACTCTGCTAAAGGTAGAAACTAGTCCCAAGAGCCTCCAAAATCAATAACACAGGCTCGAAGCATATCCTCTAATATCTGAATGGTCCTCTTGGACTGACCATCTGTTTGAGGATGGAATGTTGTACTCAACTGAACCTGGGTGCCTAACTCCTGCTGAACTGCTCTCCAGAAGCACGAGGTAAACTGCATACCCCGGTCCGAAATGATAGATGTTGGCACACCATGAAGGCGAACAATCTCTCGGATGTAGATCTCATCTAACCTCTCCGATGAATAGGTGGCAGCAATAGGAATAAAATGCGTTGACTTGGTCAGCCTATCAACAATGACCCAAATGGCATCAAACTTCTTCTGAGTCATCAGAAGTCCAGTAATGAAATCCATGGTAATCCTCTCCCACTTCCACTCGAGAAGCTCAATCATCTGAAACAACCCACCAGGCCTCTGATGCTCATACTTGACCTGCTGACAGTTCAAACATAGCGCCACAAATGCAACAATATCTTTCTTTATCCTACACCACCAATAATGCTGCCGCAAGTGCAGATACATATTCGCGGCGCCCGGGTGAATTGAATACCGAGAACTATGGGCCTCCGCTAAGATCAACTCTCGAATCCCATCGACATTGGGCAAACAAACTCGCCGCTGTAACATCAAAATACCATCATCATCTAAGGTCACCTTCGTGGCACCTCCACACTGTACCGTGTCTCTCAGGGCACAACAGGAGGATCATCAAACTGCCGATCCTGGATACGCTCCAATAATGAAGAACGAGTGACCATGCAAGCTAACACTCTGCTAGGCTTAGAAATGTCTAACCTCACCAGCCGATTGGCCAACGTCTGAATATCCAAAGCAAGCGGTCTCTAGCTTACGGGAACATAATCAAGACTACCCATGCTGGCGGACTTCCTACTCAATGCATCGGCCACCACACTGGCTCTCCTCGGGTGGTACAAAATAGTAACATCATAGTCTTTCAACAACTCCAACCACCTCCTCTGCCTCAAATTCAACTCCTTTTGCTTGAACAAGTACTGAAAGCTCTTGTGACACATGTACAGCTCGCACGTCACACCATATAAGTAATGCCTCCAAATATTCAAAGCATGAACAATGGCTGCCAACTCTAGATCATGGAACGAATAATTTTTCTCGTGGATCTTCACTTGCCTCGAAGCATAAGCTATGACTCTTCCATCTTGCATCAATAAAGCACCAAGCCCAATACGGGAAGCATCACAATAAACTGTATAAGGCCCTAAACCTGTGGGCAAAACCATATCGGTGCCGTAGTCTTAAGCTTCTGAAAGCTCTCCTCACAGTCGTCTGACCATCTGAACTGGGCACCCGTCTGGGTCAATCTGGTCATCAGGGCCGCTATAGATGAAAACCCCTCCATGAACCGACGGTAATAACCTGCTAACCCCAAGAAACTCCGAATCTCGGTCGCTAAAGCTGGTCGAGGCCAATTCATGACTGCCTCAATCTTTTTCGGGTCTACCTAAATACCCTCTACTGATACGACATGCCCCAGAAATGCAACTGAACTCAACCAGAACTCGCACTTCGAGAACTTAGCATACAACTGACTATCCTTCAGAGTCTGAAGAACCACTCTGAGGTGCTGCTCGTGCTCCTCCTGGCTGCGGGAGTATACCAAAATATAATCAAAGACTATCACGAACAAGCATAGATAAGGCCTGAATACTCGGTTTATCAACTCCATAAATGCTACTGGGGCATTGGTCAACCCGAATAACATGCTCAAAAACTCATAATGCCCATACCGAGTGCTAAATGATGTATTAGGGACATTGGATGCCCTAATCCTCAGCTGATGGTAGCCAGATCTCAAGTCTATTTATGAAAACACCTTCGCACCCTAAAGCTGGTCAAACAAATCATCAATCCTCGGCAGTGGTTACTTGTTCTTAATCGTCATCTTGTTCAATTGCCGGTAATCAATGCACATCCTCATCGATCCATCCTTTTTCTTCACAAATAACATCGACGCACCCCAAGGAGAAACACTAGGCCTGATAAAACCCTTCTCTAGCAAATCCTGCAACTGGTCCTTTACCTCCTTCAACTCTGGCGAGGCCATGTGATACAGAAGAATAGAAATGGGCTACGTGCCTGGGTCAGATTAATACAGAAATCAATATCCCAATCGGGCGGCATACCCGACAAGTCTAAAGGGAAAACCTCTAGGAACTCCCAAACAATTGGAACAGAGTCAATAGAAGGAACCTCTGTGCTGGAATCGTGAACATATGCCAAATAAGCTAAACACCCCTTCTCGACCATGCGTCGAGCCTTAACATATGAAATAACACTGCGGGTGACATGTCTTGGGGTCCCTCTCCACTCCAATTGGGGCAAATCTAGCAAAGCCAAGGTCACGGTCTTGGCGTGACAATCCAAGATTGCATGATACGGGGACAGCCAATCCATCCCTAATATAACATCAAAATCCACCATGTCTAAAAGCAATAAATCAACACGGGTCTCAAGACCCCAAAACACTACCACACAGGAACGATGGACTCGGTCGACCACTATAGAATCACCCACTGATGTAGATATATAAACAGGGATGCCCAAAGCATCACTAGGTATAGCCAAGTAGGGTACAAAATAAGACGACACATATGAATACGTAAACCCAGGGTCAAATAGCACTGAAGCATCCCTATCACAGACCAGAATAGTATATGTAATGACAGCATCTAAAGACTTAGCCTCTGGCCTAGCTGGCAAAGCATAACACCGAGCTGGGTCCCACCTCCCTGAACTATGTCTCTAGGTCGATTGGCTACTGGCCGACCCCTACCTCTGCTGGTCCGAGCTCCACCTCTATGGTCTCTGCCTCCACCTCTATGATCCCTACCCCTACCTCTAACTGGCTGGGCGGCATGTGGATCACCTGACGCCTGAATCATAAGACGAGGACCCTGCTGCTGAGAGCTGTCAGAAGCTCGAGGGAAATACCTAACAATATGTCTCGTGTCGCTACAAGTGTAACAAGCCCTCGGCTTCTGAGAATAACGGAGTGGTGGCGCACTAATAGGTGCTGATGGTGAACTAAAAAGCTGCTGGTCGGAATACTGCGACTGAGAGCCACAGCCACCAGAAGTACAATGAGAAACCTGAAAAGCTAACTGAAAGGGCCTCGGTAAATGGCCTCTACCATAAGAATCCCTACCTCCAGACGAGGTACCATAGAATCTACCAGAGTGACTAGGCCTCTTATCCGACACCTATCCACCTCCCCGTGTGAGGGCCATCTCAACTCGGCGGGCTTCATTGGCCGCCTTCTGAAAGGAAATATCACTACCAGCTCCCAAAGCCATCTGAAGATGGATCGGCTGAATTAACCCATCAATAAATCTCCGAACCCTCTCTTGCTCTGTGGGGAGTATCACAATAGCGTAGCGTGCCAAATCAATAAACCGAGTCTCATACTATGTCACTATCATGGAACCCTGCTGGAGGCGCTCAAACTGCCTGCGAAGTGCCTCCCGCTGAGTGACTGGGAGAAAATTATCAAAAAATAACTCCACGAACTAATCCCATGTTAATGCTGGAGACCCTGCTGGTCTAGATAGGCAATAATCCCTCCACCAAGTCTTGGCGGATACTGCAAGCCGGAAGGTGGCAAAATCGACCCCATTGGTCTCCACTATAACCATGGTCCTAAGGATCTCATGACAGCTGAATAAGAAATCTTTTAGATCCTCTGATGAAGCACCGCTGAAGGTGGTGGAGAAGAGCTTGGAGAACCGATCAAGTCTTCATAAGGCATCCGAAGACATAGCCGCTCCATCGCCGGCCTGGGCCGCAATACCTGGCTGAGCTGCCACAGCTGACTGAACCACTAGGACATGAGTCTGGGGAGCTACCTGCTCCGGAGTACGTGTAGCAGGAGTCTAAACCCCTCCTCCAGCCTGAGAAGTGGCTGGAGCTACTAGCAGCAAACCTGCTCTAGTGACACTCTCCATAAAGCATGCCAATCTGACTAAAGTGTCCTAAAGATCTGGGCTGACCATGACCCCTCGTGGGACCTGAGCAGGGCCCACCGGAGCTGCTGGGGCTGGAACCTCTTCATCATAGTCAATATGAGGCTCCACCTCTAGAACTGCTGCCCGGGGCTGAGCTCTGCCCCTGCCTCGGCCTCTACCCTCGTAGGAGCTGCTGCTGAAGGCTCGGGCTACTATGCGGTAGAAGAGGAAGCACGTGTTCTCGCCATCTGCGAAAGAATAGAGTAGAAAGACAATCAGTATTTGAGAAACAAAATCGCACGACAAGAAAGAACAAAAGTGAAACTTTTCCTAACTCCGTAGCCTCTAGGGATAAATACAGACGTCTCCGTACCGATCCCTCAGACTCTACAATGTTTTCCCATGAGTAGCGAGACCTATGTAACCTAGAGATCTGATACTAACTTGTCACGACCCGGATTTTCCACCTTCGGGAGTCGTGACGGCGCCTACTGTCGGAGCTAGGCAAGCCAAGCATTCAAACATTTTTCGGTAACAACACGACAGTAATTTCAATAATAAACCTTTGAATAAAAGCGGAAGTTTTTTATGGTTATATAACTGAAATAATATTTGTGGAAGTCGAAATACATTTCTACCCAGAGTCTGGTGTCACTAACTCACGGACTACTATAGAATACTAAAAACATGTCTGAAATGATATTATATACTGTTTGACTTGAAACAAAGAAAACAAACTAAAACATAGAAGGGAATTCGGCCTGCGAACGCCAGCTAGGCTACCTCGTGAGTCCCTAGATGGAAGACAGCTCCCGGGCAATCCTACTGCTGATGTCCAAAAGCTGCTCCTAGATCTATGCAAAAAGATGCACACAGTGTAGCATCAGCACAACCGACCCCATGTACTGGTAAGTGCCTGGCCTAACCCCGGCAAAGTAGTGAGAGGCTAGACAGGACCTACCAAAAACAACCTGTGCAGATATCTCTATATATATATATACACACACACACAAAGGCAACGAAAATAACAACAAAAACATCAAATAAAACTGGGAAGGAGCATGCTCGGGGGAATACAGTGAAAACAGATCAACGGATATAACAATGAAACTACATCAATACCATGACTCATATAAGTGGACGGCGCACCACACGATCCCAGAGTATACATTTATAAGTGGACGGCATGCCACACGATCCCATTTCATAATTCATAAGTGGACGGCGTGCCACACGATCCCATTTCATAATTCATAAGTGGACGGCGTGCCACACGATCCCATTTCATAATTCATAAGTCGACGGCGTGCCACACGATCCCATTTCATAATTCATAAGTGGACGGCGTGCCACACGATCCCATTTCATAATTAATAATACATATAATATTTCTAGATGAGGCCCCATTAGGGGAATTCAACAAAATAACGATTTAACCCGGCAAGGGTACAACTACCAACCCAAATATCCCGACAAGGAAGAATACATATAATGCTTAAATCCCGGCAAGGGAGCAACAACAATAATAGACTACGCATCCCGGCAAGGGAATAATCACAACACTTCCTCTTTTGATCACTTCTTTCTCAGTTATCAATTTCTAGTTCAAGCCAACACTCCAATAATATACCAATCACAACTCTTCCTCAACCATTAACCTTATATGAAACATATCAATTAAACAAGAAAGATGTGTCACAAAATTCAAGTCAAACACAATTAAGACTCACAGTCATACTAGACTCCGTTGCATAGATAACCGTCACCATGCCTCACACCGTACTCCACATTTAGCAGTTAGCAAATAATATCCCAGTCATATTCCCTCAAGCCAAAGTTGGAACAAACACTTACCTCAAATGATCCAAAAATCCACTCAAGTCTATATTATAGCTTTACCCCTCAAATTCACCACAAAACCGCTCGAATCTAGACACAAATTACTTGAATGTATCAACAAATGCTAATTGAATCAACTTGAATGCATGAAAATGAATTTCCCAAAGTTTTACTCAAAATTCCCAAAATGCCCCCGGGCCCACGTGATCAAAACCCGAGGTTTGTAACCAAAACCCGATTACCCATTTCCCCCAAGTTCATATCTATGATTTGTTTTGAAATCGGACCTCAAATTGAGGTCCAAACCCCCAATTTTAAGAAAACATAGGTTCTACCCAAAATCCTCATTTTCACCCATGAAAAAGCTTGATTTTAGGATGAAAACATGATAAATGATGTTAAAGATTGAAGAAAGTAAGTGAAAATCAACTTACAAATAGATTGGAGGAGGAAGGGTTATCGAAAAATAGCCAATGGGTGTTTGGGTTTGAGAGATATAAAAAAATGAGGCTTAAAATCGTGTAAGTATGAAAATTGCAGGTTGCAGATGTGGGAAATGCGAACTGGGGTTCGCAATTGCGAACCCCGACCAAATATGGGAATTGTGAAGTCGAGTTCGCATTTGCTAACTCTGAAGGATACTGGAAAGTTCGCATTTGCGAAAAACAGGTCGCATTTGCGAAGGTGCAATATCGTATTTGTGGACAAACGTTCGCATTTGCGAAGGCTGAGGCTAAAGGCGGGCATCGCATTTGCGACTGATTTCTTCGCATTTGCGAAGGAAGCTGCCCAGGGAATATCTCGCATTTGCGATAAAAACTCTCGCAATTGCGAGTGCTGGCTTCGCAATTGCAAAGCCTGCAGAACTGAAGAACACCAGATTTTTGAATAATGGGAAATGCAATCCGATACCTATCCAAAACTCACCCGAGCCCTCGGGGCTCCAAACCAAACATGTAAACAACCTCAAAAACATCCTACGGACTTACTCCTGTGACCAAATCACCAAAATAACATCATATACATAGAATCAAGCCTCAAAAGACATGATTTTCTTCTAAGTTTCATAAACTTTAAAATTTGGAACTTATTGTCCGAAACACATCATAAGACGTCCGTTTTCAACCAAACTTTACAGATAGCGCTTAACACATATTTAAGACTTGTACCAAGCATCGGAACCAAGATACGAGCCCGTTACCATCACTTTTTGATCAAATTTATTTTTTATTTACCTTAAACATTTTCATAAAACAATTTCATGGAAAAATTCATTCCTCGGGCCTGGTAACTCGGAATTCGATTCCGGGCATACGCCCAAGTCATATATTTTTATATGGACCTCCGGGACCGTCAAATCACGGATCGGAGTCCGTTTACCAAAAATGTTGACTTAAGTCAACTTTAACCATATTAATATCAAAATTTATCATTTTTCGCACAGAATTCATATTTCAGCCTTTCGGCTACACACCCAGACTGCGCATGCCAATCAAGGCAAATAAAAGTGAGGTTTTCAAGGCCATGGAAGCACGAAACGAATGAGGAAACAGGTGATGACCCTTTGAGTCATTACACGATCCCATTTCTTTCAACATAATACACAAAATAATCCCGGCAAGGGAACAAGATAATATAATAAACTATCCCGGCAAGGTAGATCCAGCTATAACCAAACTTATTCAATTTCTACTTAACACAATTAAATCAATACTCAGTCTCAACAATTACTGGCTCAGTGTTAAAGATTTTCAACCAAGCCCTCATAAACAACAATTAAGAATTGGATAATTTAGCAATTTATGACTCACGGTCATGCTCGACACCTGTGTATAGATACTCGTCACCATGCCTATACACCGTACTCGACAAATATCAATTAGTAAATAAGACTCTACTCCTATTCCCTCAAGCTAAAGTTAGACCAAACACTTACCTCAAATGCTCCAAAAATCAACTCAAGCTTCTAGTGTAGCTTTACCCTGCGAATTCACCACCAAACCGCTCAAATCTTGTCACAAATTACTTGAATGCATCAGCAAATGTATTGAATGCTTAAAAATGAATTTGCCAAAGTTTTACTCAAAATTCCCAAAATGCCCCCGGGCCCACATGGTCCAAACCCAAGGATCGAACAAAAACCCGGTTAGCCATTCCCCCACGAGTTCATATCTATGATTTGTTTTGAAATCGGACCTCAAATTGAGGTCCAAATCCCCAATTTTAAGAAAACCTAGGTTCAACCCAAAATCCCCATTTTCACCCATGAAAAACCTTGATTTTAAGATGAAAACATAATAAATGATGATAAAGATTGAACAAATTAAGTGAAAATCAAATTACAATGGAATTGGAGAAGGAAGAGTTCTTCAAAAATCGCCAATTTGTGTTTGAGAAATATGAAAAGTGAGGTCTAAAATCCTCTAAGTATGAAAAATGCAGGTTGTAGATGTGGGAAATGCAAACATGGGTTCGCAATTGCGAACCCAGCAGGTATGGGAATTGCGAGATATTAGTTCGCATTTGCGAACATTGGGCCTCAATGCAGACTTCGCATTTGCGATAGTCGACGTCACATTTGCGACTGGGCGGCCCTCGCATTTGCGGACAAGTTGTCGCATTTGTGACCCAGCAGAGATCCTCCCTTCTAGCTTTTGCGATGGAGAATTTGCATTTGTGAGTGTCGCATTTGAGAGAAATCCTTCGCAAATGCGAAGACACCAGACCTGACCTAAAACCATTTTTCCAAAGTTCAAAAATGCAACTGGACACCTATCCAAAACTCACCCGAGCACTTGGGGCTCCAAACAAAACATGTACACAACCTTAAAAACATCCTATGGACTTACTCGTGCGATCAAATCGCCAAAATAACATTGTTTACATAGAATCAAGCCTCAAAACACATGATTTTCTTTCAACTTTCATAAAACTCAAATTTCCCATTTTAAGTCCGAAACACGTAACGTCCGTTTTCAACCAAACTTTACAGAAAGCGATTAACACATATTTAAGACTTGTATCGGGCGTCGGAACCAAAATACGAGCCCGATACCATAGTCTTCTGATCAATTTTCATTTCAAAATTCCATATAAATTCCAGAAAAACAATTTTACACAAAAATTCATTTCTCGGGCTTGGGACCTCGGAATTCAATCCCGGGCACACGCCCAAGTCCTATATTTTTCTACCGACCCTACGGGACCGTCGAATCACGGGTCCGGGTCCGGGTCCGTTTACCCAAAATGTTGACCGAAGTATATATTATGCATATTAATATCAAAATTTACCATTTTTCACACAGAACTCATATATAAGCTTTTCAGCTATGCACCCGGATTTTGCACACAAATCGAGGCAATTAAAAGTGAGATTTTTAAGGCCTCAGAAGCGCGGAAAAAGAGAGAAATCCGGTGATGACCCTTTGGGTCGTCACATTCTCCACCTCTAAAACAATTGTTCGTCCTCGAACGGACAAAGAAAAAAGTACCTGAGTCAGGAAATAGATGAGGGTAACGGCTCTGCATATCAGACTCGGACTCCCAAGTGGATGCCTCGGGAGGCTGACCTCTCCACTAGACATGCACTGAAAGAAAACTCTTCGACCTCAACTGTCGAACCTGTCGGTCTAGGATAGCTACAGGCTCCTCCTCGTAAGACAGATCCCTGTCCAACTGGATAGTGCTGAAATCTAACACGTTTGCTAGATCACCGTGATACCTCCGAATCATGGACACATCAGAAACTGGATGCACGGCTGACAAGCTGGGTGGCAAGGCAAGTCTATAAGCCACCTCTCCCATACGATCGAGGATCTCAAATGGGCCAATGAATCTAGGGCTAAGCTTGCCCTTCTTCCCAAATCTCATCACGCCCTTCATAGGCGATACACGGAGCAAGACCCGCTCACCAACCATGAAAGCTATATCTCGAACCTTACGATCCGCATAACTCTTTTGCCGCGACTGAGCCGAACGAAGCCTGTCCTGGATGATCTTGACCTTGTCAAGGCCTCATGGACTAAATCTGTGCCCAATAACCGAGCCTCTCCCGGCTCAAACCATCCGATTGGAGACTGACATCGCCTACCACACAACGCCTCATATGGAGCCATCTGAATGCTGGACTGGTAGCTGTTGTTGTAGGCGAACTCTGCTAAAGGCAAAAACTCATCCCACGAGCCTCCAAAATCAATGACACAGGCTCGGAGCATATCCTCCAATATCTGAATAGTCCTCTCGAACTGGCCGTCCGTCTGAGGATGTAATGTTGTGCTCAACTGAACCTGGGTACCCAACTCCTACTGAATTTCTCTTCAGAAGCGCGAGGTAAACTGCGTACCCCGATGAGAAATGATAGATGCCGGCACCGCATAAAGGCGAACAATCTCTCGGATGTAGATCTCATCTAACCTCTCGGATAAATAGGAGACTGCTACACGAATGAAATGCACTGACTTGGTTAGCCTATCAACAATAATCCATATCGAGTCGAACTTCTTTCGAGTCAACGGAAGTCCAGTAAGGAAATTCATGGTAATCCTCTCCCACTTCCACTCGGGAAATTCAATCCTCTAAAACAAACCACCAGGCCTCTGATGCTCATACTTAACCTGCTGACAGTTCAAACATTGAGCCACATATGGAACTATATCTTTCTTCATCCTACACCACCAATAATGCTATCGCAAGTCCTGATACATCTTTGCAGCGCCCGGGCGAATAGAATACCGAGAACTATGGGCCTCTACTAAGATCGAATCTCGAATCCCATCGACATTGGGCACACAAACTTACCCCTGCAACTTCAAAACAGCATCATCATCTAAAGTCACCTTCGTGGCACCTCCACGCTGCACCGTGTCTCTCAGGACACAGAAATGAGGATCATCAATCTGCCGATCACGGATACGCTCCAATAATGAAGAATGAGTGACCGTGCAAGCTAACACTCTGCTAGGCTCAGAAATGTCCACCTCACAAACCAATTGCCCAAGGCCTGAATATCCAAAGCAAGCAGTCTCTGGCTGACCGGAACATAAGCAAGACTACCCATGCTGGCGGACTTCCTACTCCATGCATCGGCCACCACATTAGCTCTCCCCGGGTGGTACAAAATAGTAACATCATAATCCTTCAATCGCTCCAACCACCTCCTCTTCCTCAAGTTCAAGTCCTTCTGCTTGAACAAGCACTGCAGATTCTTGTGATCAGTGTATACCTCACACCATATAAATAATGCCTCCAAATCTTCAAAGCATGAACAATGGCTGCCAACTCTAGATCATGAACCGGATAATTATTATCATAGATCTTCAATTGCCTCGAAGCATAAGCAATGACTCTACCGTTTTGCATCAATACCGCAGCAAGCCCAATACGGGAAGCATCACTATAAAATGTATAGGGTCCTGAGCCTGAGGGCAAAACCAATATCGGTGCCGTAGTCAGAGCTCTCTTGAGCTTTTGAAATCTCTCCTCACACTCGTCTGACCATCTGAACTGGGCACCCTTCTGGGTTAACCTGGTCATCGGGGCTGCTAAGGATGAAAATCCCTCTACAAACCGGCGGTAATAACCTGCTAACCCTAAGAAACTTCAAATATCAGTAGCTAATGCTGGTCGAGGCCAGTTCTTGACTGCCTCAATCTTCTTTGGGTCCACCTGAATACCCTCTGCTGATAAAACATGACCGAAAAATACAACCGAACTCAACCAGAACTCGCACTTCGAGAACTTTGCATACAACTGACTATCCTTTAGAGTATAAAGAACCACTCTGAGGTGTTTCTTGTGCTCCTCCTGGTTGCGGGAGTACACCAGAATATCATCATTAAAAACTATCACGAACAAGTCCAAGTAAGGCCTGAACACTCGGTTCATCAACTCCATAAATGCTGCTGGGGCATTGGTCAACCCAAATGACATGACCAAAAACTCATAATTCCCATACCGAGTGCAGAACGCTGTCTTTGGGACATCAGATGCCCTAATCCTCAGCTAATGGTTGCCAGATCTCAAGTCTATCATTGAAAACACTTTCGCACCCTGAAGCTGTCAAAAAAATCATCAATCCTTGGCAGTGGATACTTGTTCTTTATCGTCACCTTGTTCATTTGCCGGTAATCAATGCACATCGTCATCGATCCATCCTTTTTCTTCACAAATAACACTGGCGCACCCCAAGGAAAAACACTAGGCCTGATAAAACCCTTCTCTAGCAAATCTTACAACTGGTCCTTTCACTTCTTCAACTCTAGCGGGGCCATGCGATACGGCAGAATAGAAATGGGATGCGTGCCTGGGCCAGGTCAATACAGAAATCAATATCCTTATCGGGCGGCACACCCGGCAGGTTTGAAGGAAAAACCTCGGGGAACTCCCGAACAATAGGAACAGAGTCAATAGAAAGAACCTCCGTGCTGGAATCGCGAACATATGCTAGATAAGCTAAACACCCCTTCTCGACCATACATCGAGCCTTTACATATGAAATAACACTGCGGGTGGCATGTCCTGGGGTCCCTTTCCACTCCAATCGGGGCAAGTCTAGCAAAGCCAAGGTTACGGTCTTGGCGTGACAATCCAACATGGCATGACACGGGGACAACCAATTCATCCCTAATATAACATCGAAATCCCCCATGTCTAAGAGCAATAAATCAACATGGGTCTCAAGACCCTCAGACACTACCACACAGAAACGATGAACTCGGTCGACCACTATAGAATCACCCACTGGTGTAGAAACCTAAACAGGGATACCCAAGGCATCACTAGGCATAGCCAGGTAAGGTGCAAACTAAGACAACACATATGAATACGTAGACCCAAGGTCAAATAGCACTGAAGCATCCCTATAACAGATTAGAATAGTGCATGTAATAACAGCATCTGAAGACTCAGCCTCTGGCCTAGCTGGCAAAGCATAACACCGGGGGTGGGCCCCACCTCCCTGAACCATGTCTCTGGGACGATCGGCTGCTAGCTGACCTCTACCTCTGGCGGTCCGAGCTCCACCTCTATGATCTCTACCTCCACCTCTATGGCATCTACCCTCGCCTTTAGCTGGCTGGGCAGGTTGTGGAACCTCGGTGCCTGAATTATAGCACGAGAACTCTGGTGCTGAGAGCTGTCAGAAGCTCGAGGGCAATACCTGCCAATGTGCCTCGTGTCGCCACACGTGAAACAAGCCCTCGGCTGCTGAGAATAACAGAGTGGTGGTGCACTGATAGGTGCTAATGGTGAACTAAAAAGCTGCTGGTTAGAATACTGCGGCTGAGAGCCACGACCACCTGAAGTACCATGTGAGACCTGAAGCACTGACTGAAAGGGCCTCGGTGAATGGCCTCTACCATAAGAATCCCTACCTCTAGACGAGGTACAACTGAACCTACCAGAATGACGAGGCCTCTTATCCGACACATGACCACCTCCCCGTGCAAGAGCCATCTGAACTCTACGGGCCGCATTGGCCGCCTCCTGAAAAGAAATCTCACTACCGGCTCCCATAGCCATCTGGAGACGGATCGGCTGAATCAATCCATCAATAAACCTCTGCACCCTCTCTTTCTCTATGGGGAGTATAACAATAGAATGGAGTTCCAAATCAATGAACCGAGTCTCGTACTGTGTGACTGTCATAGAGCCCTACTGGAGGCGCTCAAAATGCCTACAAAGTGCCTCCCGCTGAGTGACCGGGAGAAACTTCTCAAAAAATAACTCTGCGAACTGATCCCATGTCAATGGCGGCGACCCTGCTGGTCTGGATAAGCAATAGTCCCTCCACCAAGTCTTGGCGGATCCTGCAAGTTGGAAGGTGGCGAAATCGACCTAATTGGTCTCCACAATACCCATAGTCTGGAGGATCTCATGGCAGCTGAATAAGAAATCTTGTAGATCCTCTGAGGAAGCACCGTTGAATGTGGTGGTGAATAGCTTGGACAACCTATCAAGTCTCCACAAAGCATCCGAAGACATCGCTGCTCCATCGCCGGTCTGGGCTGCAATACCTGGCTGCGCTGCCACAGCTGGCTGAACCACTAGGACATGAGCTTGGGGAACTATCTTCTCCGGAGTACGTGTAGCAGGAATCTTAACTCCCCCTCCAGCTTGAGAAGTGGCTGGTGCTACTGGAAGCAAACCCGCTCTAGTGACGCTCTCCATAAAGCCCGCCAATCTGACTAAAGCATCCTAAAGATCTGGGGTGACCATGACCCCTCCTGGGACCTGAGCTGGGCCCATCGGAGCAGCTGGGGCGGGAACCTCCTCATCATAGTCAATATGAGGCTCCACCTCTGGGACTGCTACCCGGGGTTGAGCTCTGCCCTTTCCTCGGCCTCTGACATGGCCTCGGCCTCTGCCCCTCGTAGGAACTGCTGCTGGGGGCTCGGGCTACTGCGCGGTAGAAGAGGAAGCACATGTTCTCGCCATCTGCAAAAGAACAAAGTAGAAAGGAAATCATTATTTGATAAACAGAATCGCATGACAAGAAAGAACAAAGTGAAATTTCCTAACTCCGTAGCATCTGGGGGATAAATACAGACATTTCTATACCGATCCCTCAGAATCTACCAAGTTTTTCCGTGAGTAGCGAGACCTATGTAACCTAGAGCTCTGATACCAACTTGTCACGACTCGAATTTCCCACCCTCGGAAGGTGTGATGGCACCTTCTAATAGGAGCTAGGCAAGCCAATTATCAATTACATCTTTTAACAAACGATGACAATATTAGAAATAATGAAACATTTAATAATAAAGTGGAAGTCTCAAACATAGTTAACTGAAAGAAATGCAGAAGTTTAACAAATCCTCTACCCAAGACTGGTGTCACAATATTCACGAATGTCTAGAGAATACTAAATACAAGGGTTGAATGAAACATAAACTGTGTGCTTCGGTACAAATGATAACAAACTGAATAAAATAGAAAGGACTCCGGGCCTGCGGATGTCAGCAAGGCTACCTCGAATGTCCCTGGACTGAAAGTTCGCTCCCAGAATGCTACTGCTACTCAAATGCTGCTCCAACACCTGGATTTGTGCAAAAATATGCACCGAGTGTAGCATCAGCATAACCGACCTCATGTGTTGGTAAGTGCCTAGCCTAACCCTGAAGAAGTAGTGACGAGGCTAGACAAGACTACCAAATAAACATGTGCAGATATATATACAAGTACAACAAAATAATAGCGGAAAGTAAAGAATTAATACTTGGAGGGGAACATGCTTATGGGGTGGCAGATAAAACGGAATATCAAGAATAACAAGGAAACTACATCTGATTCCTTCTAACACAGAATAAGGGAAAACAAACTACTTTCACTTGTTTCAATTTCCTCTCGTTGCAGGCGTGCAACTCGATCCCATTTCTCAAAATATAATGTGGTAGGTGTACCACTCGATCCTATTTTGTAACATCACGTGGTAGGCGTACCACTCGCTCCCATTTCATAATATCACGTGGAGGTGTACCACTGGCTCCCATTTCATAATATGATGTGGTAGGCATACCACTCGATCCCATTTCATAATATCACGTGGTAGGCGTGCCACTCGCTCCCATTTCATAATATCACGTGGTAGGTGACCACTCGATCCCATTTGATAATATCACATGTTAGGCGTACCACTCGCTCCCATTTAAAAATATCACGTGGTAGGCGTACCACTCGATCCCATTTCATAATATCACGTGGTAGGCGTACAGCTCGATCCCATTTCATAATATCATGTGGTAGGCGTATCACTCACTCCCATTTTAAAATATCACGTGGTAGGCGTACCACTCGATCCCATTTCATAATATCACATGGTAGGCGTACCACTCGCTCCCATTCAAAAATATCATATGGTAGGCGTACCACTCGATCCCATTTCATAATATCACGTGGTTGGCGTACCACTCGCTCCCATTTCAAAATATCACGTGGTAGGCATACCACTCGATCCCATTTCATAATATCTCGTGGTCGGCATGCACACGATCCCATTTCTTTCAACACAATACACAAAATAATCCCGGCAAGGGAATAAGATAATATAATAAACTATCCCAGCAAAGGAGATCTAGCTATAACCAAACTTATTCAATTTCTACTTAACACAATTAAATCAATACTCAGTCTCAACAATTACTGGCTCAGTGTTAAAAATTTTCAACCAAGCCCTCATAAACAACAATTAAGAATTTGATAATTTAGTAATTTAGGACTCACGGTCATGCTCGACACCAGTGTATAGATACTCGTCACCATGCCTACACACCGTACTCGACAAATATCACTTAGCAAATAAGACTCTACTCCTATTTCCTCAAGCCAAAGTTAGACCACACACTTACCTCAAATGCTCCAAAAATCAACTCAAGCGTCTATTGTAGCTTTACCCCTCGAATTCACCACCAAACCGCTTGAATCTAGTCACAAATTACTCGAATGCATCATAAAATGCTAATTGAATCAATTGAATGCTTAAAAATGAATTTCCCAAAGTTTTACTCAAAAATTCCTGAAACGCCCCCAGGCCCACGTGGTCAAAACCCGAGGTTCGAACTAAAACCCGGTTACCCATTCCCCCAAGAGTTCATATCTATGATTTGCTTTGAAATCGGACCTCAAATTGAGGTCCAAATCCCCAATTTTAAGAAAACCTAGGTTCTACCCAAAATCTCCATTTTCACCCATGAAAAACCTTGATTTTAAGATGAAAACATGATAAATGATGTTAAAGATTGAAGAAATTAAGTGAAAATCAACTTACAATTGAGTTGGAGAAGGAAGAGTTCTTGAAAAATCGCCAATGGGTGTTTGGGTTTGAGAAATATGAAAAGTAAGGTCTAAAATCGTCTAATTATGAAAAATGCAGGTTGCAGATGTGGGAAATGCGAACATGGGTTCGCAATTCCGAACCCAACATGTTTGTGAATTGCGAGATATTAGTTCGCATTTGCGAACACTGGGCCTCAATGCAGATTTTGCATTTGCGATAGTCGACGTCGCATTTGCCACTGGACGGCCCTCGCATTTGTGGACAACTTGTCGCATTTGCAACCCAAGCAGAGATCCTCCCTTCTCGCATTTGCGATCGAGAATTCGCATTTGCGAGAATTCCTTCGCAAATGCAAAGACACCAGACCTGACCTGCAACTATTTTTCCAACGTTCAAAATGCAACTCGACACCTATCCAAAACTCACCGAGCCCTCGCGGCTCTAAACCAAACATGTACACAACCTCAAAAACATCCTACGGACATAAGCATGCGATCAAATCGCTAAAATAACATCGTTTACATAGAATCAAGCCTCAAACACATGATTTTATTTCAACTTTCATAAAACTCAAATTTTCAGTTTTAAGTCCGAAACACGTCAAATGACTTGTACAGAAAGTGCTTAACACATATTTAAGACTTGTACCAGGGGTCGAAACCAAAATACGAGCCCGATACCATAGTCTTCTGATCAATTTTCATTTCAAAATTCCATATAAATTCAAGAAAAACAATTTTACACAAAAATTCATTTCTCAGGCTTGGAACCTCGAAATTCGATCCCGGGCACACGCCCAAGTCCCATATTTTTTTACCGACCCTACGGGACCGTTGAATCATGGGTCCGGGTCCGTTTACCCAAAATATTGACCAAAGTCAATATTATGCATATTAATATTAAAATTCACTATTTTTCACACAGAACTCATATATAAGCTTTCCGGCTATGCGCTCGGACTGCGCACGCAAATCGAGGCATCTAAAAGTGAGGTTTTCAAGGCCTCGGAAGCGCGGAAAAAAAAGAGAAATCCGGTGATGACCCTTTGGGTCGTCACGTACACTTATACTTAGTGCATAGTATAGCGTAAGTATATATGTTATATATATAAGCTGTCACGACCCAAAATCTACTAAGGGTCGTGGTGGCGTCGGACAGCTCTGTCAGGCAAGCCAACTAAATTATCAATTAAATTCTCTTTTAATACCTTTGAAAATCTAGGATTTTTCCTTCCATTTTTTTTCATAATTAAAACAATCTCTACTTCAATTCAAATTAAGTAATAACTACTAGTACACATATTTCAAAAACCATCCCAGAACCCGGTGTCACAAGTGGATGAGCATCTATTGTTAAGAAAAACAAAATACAACATCTGTCTAAAATATAGTGGACGGGGAATAAATATAAAAATGCTGAAAGGAACTACACTAGTTGCGGGTCGCCTCGAACAATGCAGCTCACCTAGTCCCAAAATCATTCGCGCTGCTATGCCCAGTAGGCTGCTAGGTATACATATACCTGTACAACAAAAATGCACAGAAGTGTAGTATGAGTACGTAAACAACGTTTACTCAATGAGTATCCCGCCTAATCTCGAAGAAGTAGAGACGAGACGGTCAACTTCGACACTTACTAGTGGTCGATTATCAATATCTTAGAAGTGTGAGGAAAGATCATGGATTTATGTAGTAGTTCTAATTCGCGAAGCCAGAAAACAGGTAAACCCCTTCAATAATTAATCAAGGCTTCCAAGGTTTATTCTTTATTAGCTTATCAATTTATATCAAGCCACGAAGGCATATTTCACATTTAAAATTCCCAAACGAAAAATAACATGCGCAAATCACACCGAGGCGACGGCTCGATCCAATAGGAATGTAAAGTGTGCACTGCCGAGGGTCGAACAGTCCGAACCATAGATTCATCTATTTAATCTGCCAAGGCATTTGGCCCATTCCATAAATAAACACATACCCTGCTCGTAAATCATGCATGCAACGTAGGTACACATAAAATACATACTCAAGTAGCCAATTAAGAATTCATCGGGGGTATTTATCCAAATAAGACAATTTCTCTTTTTAACAATTCAGGAAAAATGATGTTTAATCTCTTCTTTCTTTTTTTAAATTCCTTTACCAATCCAAGGTGATTTAAACAATTCAAGCTATTAATGGGATCATAAATAATACATGTATAACATGCTTATGGGTCCTAACTACCCGAACACTAGCATAACAGTAGCTACGCACGGACTCTCGTCACCTCATGCGTACGTAGCCCCCACAAATAGGAGCACATAGTCAATTATTACACCTATGGGGACATTTCCCTCTTACAAGGTTAGAAAGGAGACTCACCTCACTCAAAAGACTCATAACCGGCACTCTACATTCTTGCGAAGGATCGAACCAACGCACGATGCTCCAAAACTAGCCAATGGTCATACAAATCCATTAATATATGCTCAAATAATCTTTACAACCCAATTTGTAACAATTTCTAACCCCGAACAAAAAGTTGACAAAAATACCCTTGGTCCCACGTGCCCGAAATCTAAAAATTTTCGAAGATAAAGTTTACCCATGAACTTAGGAACTCAAATATATAATTTTCACTAAATTCCATCCCCGAAATCATGGTTAAATTCCAAGAATAATCATTATCTAGGTCTTCCCTCAAACCCCTAGTTTTTCTACAGTTTTCATGCTCAAATCCTTACATAATTGATGAATTTAACTCATAATAGGTGGGGATAACTTTCCTTATTATTGATGACGAAAATCCTCTCTTGAAGCTCCCTAAAATCGCCCAAAACCATGAAAAAAATGAGAGAAATGAACTCAAATCACGATTTAAAACAACCTTGCTGCCTCCAGGTATTCTGCTTCTGTGGTGCATTTTCCGCTTCTGCGGTTGTTGGCCGCTTCTGTGGCTTTGGGCAAGAGGGAGCTGGACCTCTTCTGCGGTCTGGGGGCCGCTTAAGCGGAACCTCTTCTGCGGTCCCTAGGCCGCTTCTGTGGTTTGCTTGGCCCTTACCCCCTTTTCGCTTCTGCGAGATTTCGACCGCATTTGCGGTCTCGCTTCTGCGGTCCAAGAACTGCAGATGCGGTTATGACAGAAGCAGCAACCTTCAGTCTTCCCAAATTCTATTTTTTGATCCGTTAACCAGCCGAAATCCACCCGAGGCCCCCGGGACCTCAACCAAAACTACGAACCAATCCCAAAACACATTATGGACTTGCTGGAGGCCTCAAATCAAATCAAACAACGCTAAAATCATGAATTACATCTCGATTCAAGCTTTATGAACTTTAAAATTTCATACTTCTACTTCCGGCGTTTAAACCTATCAAATCATGTCAGATTGACCTCAAATTTTGCACACAATCATATTTGATATTACGGACCTACTCCCTTTTCCGAAATCGGATTCCGACCCCGATATCAAAAACTACTTCAGGTCAAACTTCTCAAAAACTTTCAAATTTCTATATTTAGCCAAATGGCTTCAAAGTGACCTACGGGCCTCCGAATTCACTTTCGATCGCACCCCCCAACTCCTGAATCACCATACAAAACTATTCACAGTCTCGAAATTCCAAACGGACATTGATAACACTGAAATACACTTCAAACCAAACTTATGAAATTTCTTCCAGAATGCCAACTTCCACAATAGGCGCCGAAATGCTCCCGGGTCATCCAAAACTCGATCCGGGCATACGCCCAAGTCCGAAATCATCATACGAACCTGCTGGAACCTTCCAAAATAAGAATTCTCCTTCCAAATCAACTCTGGACTTCCCGAAATTCAATTCCGACCACATGCACAAGTCATAAAACCTGAAATTAAGATGCTCATGGCCTAAGACTGCTGAATGACACGCTAGGGCTCAAAACGACCATTCAGGTCGTTACATTCTCTCTCACTTAAACATACGCTCGTCCTCAAACATGCTGAGAACTGCACTGGAGTGGTCTAAAATCACTGTTTAACTTCTCATGCATCTTCCCGTGCTACCACAATCCAGTTGAGCACATTAACTCAATCAATTCTGAAGATACGTGTTTTATTAAGGCAGATACGCTTCAAAGTCCAATTTTAACATCTGGAACTCAATGCTAGGCATGTCTCCAACATACGATCACCATATCAATCACTACACGATGTACTCAAACACAACTGGATAACTTTGTTGAATTCAACATTTTGCATCACTTACTCAAGACCACAATAACCCTTCTGATCGAATTAATCAAAATTCCACGGATCTGATGCTCCCATTGCATCTCATGACCTACATGGGTCTTGCTCTAACCTTTACAACACCGACACGATGGAAGAGAGGTGCCAAAATTCATAATCAACTATTGAATGAACAAATCATTGGGTCTATACCCCTGACAAGAGGCATTACCTCTTTCTGAACCATCTAATGGTCTTAGCTCCATAATTCACTTCACATAATCCAATTGCATTGATCCTAAATCCAATAATCTCGTCTTACCCATTACGAACTGATCAGGCAATAAGCCACCTCGGACACAATCAAAAGTCCCATATGATGCTACCATATGCCAATAGGCTACCAATTAGAACGTGATACAGAAGGAAACGAACCCTGAAAAGAGATCTAATTACCCCGCTCGCGAATCATACATGCGATGGGGGTACATGCTAAACGGACACCCCGCTCGCAAATCATACATGCGACGCGGGCTCACAGCTAGAATGAGCACTCCCCGAAAAATGGGAATCAGAACACATAAAGGCAAGTGGGGAACTGTACTGAACATCACACTATTTTTGCATGCAACCCAAACCAAATAACATACCTATGGAGGCGTGCCACCCGATCCAAATAACATACCTATGGCGGCGTGCCACCCGATCCAAATAACATACCTATGGTGGCATGCCAACTGATCCACACATAGAACTCAAATAAGGAGATATACATCGGGCCAAGCTGCCCATTACAATAAGATACCGAATTTGGTCGCAAGCACGCTAAGTGCATAATACCATCCGTGAGGGAACATACAGTGCCATAAGCTACAAAACTCAAGCACAACTGAGGTGCGATATACAATCTGAATCTCAAGAGCCATTTTACTCATAATACAACATTCCCGCGCGGATCCTCAACACATACACAATTTCTCAGGCCGTCTCACAACTCACACGACGCAATGTATCACTACCTGAAATGCCTGACAACGAGATAACACCCTGACTACTCACTAAGGAGCACATTACTGAAATGAACACAACTGGCCTGATATAAATCCCTATTCACATATAAATCAATC
This sequence comes from Nicotiana glauca, assembly GCA_026770625.1. NCBI lineage: Eukaryota > Viridiplantae > Streptophyta > Magnoliopsida > Solanales > Solanaceae > Nicotiana > Nicotiana glauca. The sequence goes on from MU712466.1 coordinate 252,522, forward strand.
CATTGATCTCAAGCCGATTTCTGGTTGCACCAACTTGGCTAATAACCTTTCAAAGGTCCATAGTAACTCCCTTTCCCTCATAACACATAAGAACAACCATCCTTACCGGAGCAACCTCCTCAGTTTATAACCCGCTAACCAAAGTGCCCTCCAGGCATAAATTCTCAAAGTAATGATATTACCCAAATTCCTTATACTTGATTTAAATTTTTAGTCAAACAAGTGGCTACATGCCACACTGGTACAATCTTCCTGTGGAACACGTTCCCATAATCTTCCGAAATAAATGACGGGTCTGCACATCTAAACCATCGACCGCACTAACCCTGAAGAGCGGTCAAGAATCCTTAACCAGGATGCAAAGCCTCTTTCACAACACATCGATCTCAGGTGACGCTGAAGACCAATTTACTTTAATCATTCAACCCTTTCCTTGCTCATCCAAGCCCGTGACATCCTTGTCAACACCGAACTGCAGCCTTGACCCTCACTTCAAATTTCCATACCTCTCACCACACCTAACATGCCAATATACGATGGAACACGAGTTTCATCATAACTCCGAAATCATTAATATTTTAACATTTCATTATATACGAACTTTTCGCTTAACTCACTTCAGAAGATTCATAAAAACACATGGTAAATTCCCATAACCTTAGGATATGCAAATCTCTAAGTACTGGCCCAAGCCACCATATTCCTTCTGGAATTCGCTTCCACTTAACAAGCCATAACAGAAGAATGCTTCTGAACAACATCAATTACGGTGGCCAACAAGCCTCACACGTACCGCCACAAATCACACACATAACTCGATCACGCGGAATGAACTAATCGCTGGCCCCAATATGCCATTTCAACTATGGCTAAAAAATCTATCTTCTTCCAATTTATCCTTGATTGCCTTAGAAATAATACAAACTCCATTCAACGCATAACATACTCCATCCGCACTTATCCCAAGTGACCTTGAACCACGAGACCCTGCTGCCTCAAATCCCACGAACCATTTCGTACCTCCCCATTGCTACATTGCAAGACAACATCATAGAACATTCTGCGCCTCTTCTCATAGGCCACTACAAAGCTTGGTTCTTGACCGTACCTGTAGGCTCGATACTATTAGGCACCACACTTTACCTTTTTGAATCCGTTAGGACCATTGCTGAGAGTCGCCCGCTCTGACTTGGCCCGAATATAATCAACTCCATGATTCTCAATGGAGGACCCGACATAATCACTCCTCATGTCTGAACATGGGCCAATAAGGCCAACGATAGCACACCATTAATAATTATTTGCTCAAATTACCATTTATGTTCCTTTCCCGTAGATGAAATAACCCATCAATATGCTAATCACCAGAAACTTCGCAAGTAGTTAACCATGCAACCCACTCATAGATGGTGGGACTCTCCCACTTAGCTCAAAGCCACTATTATAAAACTCTGGAGTTTACCAGGATTATCAATCTCTTATTGACATAACCTTGCGCAATCAATCACCAGCATTCTCGATATCTTATCGTAGAAACCCAATTTGATACTCTAAATCATTAACAACATTCACACAACAATTCCATTTGCTCAATAACCAGTAGAACTTTTTGCAAAAGCCTCGCCAACCACGCGACTGCTAACCTGCTCACAAGAATACCCCACATGTAGAAATCACTCCCTGGCATCTTCTAACGCTGCTGCATGGGGTACAATTACTACGACATCAACAACCCATCCTGAGTCCGAGCTCACTCTCCAGCTGCACAAGTCCATTCACCCCTCGCGGACATCTATTAAATGTGTGACAACATCCTTCCACTTAAAAGTCATGCTACATCTTTCTTCATTTAAGCGGCTCCTTCCTGTTATATTAAATCTCCGGCCGCACAAGAATCCATACTTAAATTAGATCCGTAGGCGCCAATAACCAAGCACCAATATTCTCAAGTCGTTCCAAACTCCCTTAAGGTGAATAGTTTTCCCCTTACCAAGCCCATACGCAGCTTCGCTGCTCTCCCACTTTGGGCAAACTCACTTCTTTAATCAACTGCTCGGCCTACGCTTCCTAAGTCTAGCCCTTTAGAAGTTTAAAATTTCGCCTGACACTTCCCATATGTCCTTCTCACCTTTTTTTGCTCAGTCGTTGTCTTAATAAAATTTATCTTCATAGCGCTTGAATCCACAATTTTCTACTAACTCCAAACTTTTCTGAAGGTCATCTTTCCCGAATCGCCATATTGAAATACTGATTCAATCCTGAACCACCGCACCCTGTGATATCTGATAGTTGTATTTCCAATACTATTTCACAATATCTTGCCATAAAGGCAAATTGTAGCAGATTGTAACACCAAAAAAACTTAGTACGTTCAATCAGGACCACGACACCCTCTCATAAAAGAAAGCTCCACCACGCTTGCAAATACCAAGCCTCTTTACTTCCACCAACCCACATCTGACCATTCGTAGTCCGACTGCCTTTCCCCTATCGGGAATAAAGTACTGAATCCCTTGATTACACGCTGAGTAAACCTCCCTTCAATTTTTTCACTACCCCGACACGTGGGAAAACTTCCTACCATCACAACAACACTGCGGAATAATTGTCCATAAGCATCATGGCAACCTGTGCCTAGCCTCAAGGCTCGTAGAAGTTCTGTTACTGAGATCAAACAATAGAATATCCTTCCATAAGGCGACCATAATAGTCAAATCAACTATACCGAGAGAATCATCCCGCACCACATTCGTAGTGCCATTTCAATTCTTCAACTTTCGATTTATAACAAGCGCTCACGTAAGATTTAGCAGGAAGAAATCAAAGGCATAAGCCTCAAAGGAATTGAACCGCACGATAAGGAAATCAAGAAGGGAAGTACTCCTAACAGCCCTATAGCCTCCCGAGGATAAGTACAGACATCTCCATACCGATCTGCGAGACTCTACTAGACTTTCTCATGACTCGTAAGACCGATGGGAACCTAGTGCTTTGATACCATGTTGTTATGACCAAAAATCCACTAAGGTCGTGGTGGCATCAGACACCTTTGTCAGGCAAGCCAACTAAATTATCAATTAAATTCTCTTTTAATACCTTTGAAAATCTAGGATTTTTCCTTCCATTTCTTTTTCATAATTAAAACAATCTCTATTTAAATTCAAATTAAGTAATAACTACTAGTACACATCTTTCAAAAACCATCCCAGAACCTGGTGTCACAAGTGCATGAGCATCTATTGATAAGAAAAATAAAATACAACATCTGTCCGAAATACAGTGGACAGGAAATAAATATAAAAATGCTGAAAGGAACTACACTAGATGCGGGTCGCCTCAAACAATGCAGCTCACCTAGTCCCAGAATCATCCGCACTGCCATGCCCAGTAGGCTGCTATGTATACATATATCTATGCAAAAAAAATGAACAGAAGTGTAGTATGAGTACGTAAACAACGTGTAGTCAATGAGTATCCCGCCTAATCTCGAAGAAGTAGAGACGAGACGTTCAACTTCGACACATACTAGAGGTCGATTATCAATATCCTAGAAGTGTGAGGAAAGATCATGGATTTATATAGTAGTTCTAATTCGCGAAGCCAGAAAATAGGTAAACCCCTTCAACAATTAATCAAGGCTTCCAAGGTTTATTCTTTATTAGCTTATCAATTTATATCAAGCCACGAAGGCAAATTTCACATTTAAAATTCCCAAACAAAAAATAACATGCACAAATCACACCGAAGAACCGGCCTGATCCAACAGGAATGTAAAGTGTACACTGTCGAGGGTCGAACAGTCCGAACAATAGATGCATATATTTAATATGCCGAGGCGTTCGGCCCGTTCCATAAATAAACACATACCCTGCTCGCGAATCATTCATGCGACACAGGTACACAAAAAATACATGCTCAAGTAACCAATTAAGATTTCATCGGGGTTATTTATCCAAATAAGACAATTTCTATTTTTAACTATTCATGAAAAATGATGTTTAATCTTTTTTTTAATTCCTTTACCAATCCAAAATGATTTAAACAATTCAAGCTATCAATGGGTTCATAAATAATACAATTATAACATGCTTATGGGTCCTAACTACCCATACACTAGCATAATAGTAGCTACACACGGACTCTCGTCACCTCGTGCGTACGTATCCCACACAAATAGGAGTGCATAGTCAATTATTACACCTATGGGGACATTTCCCTCTTACAAGGTTAGAAAGGAGACTCACCTCGCTCCGAAGACTCATAACCGGCACTCTACATTCTTCCGAAGGCTCGAACCAACGCACCATGCTCCAAAACTAGTCAATCGTCATACAAATCCATTAATATGTACTCTATTAACTTTACAACCCAATTTGTAACAATTTCTAACCCCGAACAAAAAGTTGACAAAAATACCCTTGGGCCTACGTGCCCGAAATCCAAAATTTCTCGAAGATAAAGTTTACCCATGAACGTAGGAACTCAAATATATAATTTTCACTAAATTCCATCCCCAAAATCGTGGTTAAATTCCAAGAATAATCATTTTTTAGGTCTTCCCTCAAACCCCTAGTTTTTCTACAATTTTCATGCTCAAATCCTTACATAATTGATTTATTTAACTCATAATAGGTGGGGATAACTTACCTTATTATTGATGACGAAAATCCTCTCTTGAAGCTCCCTAAAATGGCCCAAATACATGAAAAAAATGAGAGAAATGAACTCAAATCCCGATTTAAAACAACCTTGTAGCCTCCAGGTATTCCGCTTCTGCGGTGCATTTTCGACTTCTGCGGATACCGCTTCTACGGTTGTTGGCCGCTTCTACGGCTTTGGGCAAGAGGGAGCTGGACCGCTTCTGCGGTCTGGGGGCCGCTTACGCAGAACTGCTTTTGCGGTCCCTAGGTCGCTTCTGCGGTTTCCTTGGCCCTGGACCCTTTTCCGCTTCTGCGAGATTTCTACTGCATCTGCAGTCCCGCTTGTGCGGTCCAAGAACCGCAGATGCGGTTATGACCGAAGTAGCAACCTTCAGTCTTCCCAAATTTCATTTTTTGATCCATTAGCCACCCGGAATCCACCCGAGGCCCTCGTGACCTCAACCAAAACTACAAACCAATCCCAAAACACATTACGGACTTGCTCGAGGCCTAAAATCTTATCAAACAATTCTAAAATCATGAATTACACCCCGATTCAAGCTTTATGAACTTCATAATTTCAAACTTCTACTTCTGGCGTTTAAACCTATCAAATCACGTCCGATTGACCTCAAATTTTGCACACAAGTCATATTTGACATTACGGACCTACTCCCACTTCCGGAATCAGATTCCAACCCCGATATCAAAAATTCCACTTCCGGTCAAACTTCTCAAAAACCTTCAAATTTTTATCTTTAGCGAAATGGCTTCAAAGTGACCTACAGGCCTCCGAATTCACTTCGAATCGCGCCCCAACTCTAGAATCACCATACATAACTATTCACAGTCTCGGAATTCCAAACAGACATTAATAACACTGAAATGCAATTAAAACCAAACTTATGAAATTTCTTCCAAAATGCCAACTTCCACAATAGGCGCCGAAACGCTCCCGGGTCATCCAAAACCCGATCTGGGCATACGCCCAAGTTCTAAATCATCATATGAACTTGAAGGAACCTTTAGATCCCAATTCCAAGGTCGTTAACTCAAAATTCCAATCCTAGTTCATTCTTTCAACTTTAAGCTTCTAAAATAAGAATTCTCCTTCCAAATCAACTCTGGAGTTCCCAAAATTCAATTCTGACTACACACATAAGTCATAACACCTGAAATGAAGCTACTCATGGCCTCAGACTGCTAAATGACATGGTCGGGCTCAAAACGACCGGTCGGGTCGTTACATAAGCTATATTCGATATAATATTACCTAATACACCTATACTTAGTGCATAGTATAGCATAAGTATATATATTTTATATATATATAAGCTACATTCGATATAATATTACCTAATACACTTATAATTAGTGCATAGTATAGCATAAGTATATATATATTATATATATATAAGCTATATTTGATATAATATTACCTAATACACTTATACTTAGTGCATAGTATAGCGTAAGTGTGTATATATATATATATATATATATAGAAATACAACGCACGCTTCGTGGTACTATCCATCCCTTGTATTACAAAAGTGTTAACGGCTAATATTTATATTATTTATTTAGTAAATACAAAAGTAATTTTTAATTTTGACCAATGTAGACCTAAATAGCGACCAACTTTGGTCGCTAAATATACATAATTTTATATTAGAGACCCAAGTTGGTCGCTAAATTTAAATCAGATTTATTTATCTTTCATATAATATTTAAAATATTACTATTATTGTTAAATGTTAGAACTGGGTCTCAGGTTAGCGACCAAAGTTGGTCTCTATTTTACTGAACGACCAACTTTGGTCGCTAAATTTGAATTATATTTATTTATATTTTATAATTTTGTTAAATAAAATTATAATTATTAAAATTTTATAACTATGTCCCAAATTAGCCACCAAAGTTGGTCTCTATCTATTTACTCTTTATGTAGAGACCAACTTTGGTCACTAATTTTAAATTTTATTTATTTATATTTTATGATTTTTTTAAATAATATTATAATTATTAAAATTTTATAAGTGGGTCCCCTTAGGAGAACAACGTTGGTCGCTAATCTGAGTAATTCGTTGACCAAGCAAGTCTGACCAGTCCGATCAACAGTTTGACAAAATTATCAACCAAGTAGCAACCAATGTTGCTCGGTAATGTATTTAAAATCATTATTTTATTATTTTTACCAATTTAGCGACCAGCTTTGGTCGCTTTTTGTGATGACCCGGCCGGTCGTCTTAAGAATTTACGCCCTGGTCCTCTATTAACTGCTTCCCCTAAGTTCATTTATGCTATTTTGGTTTGTCGGGATGTTCGGTGTTGGGTTACGGAGAGTTTTGGGACATTTAGTCCCTAAATAAGAGTTTAAGTGTTGGAAAATGGTCCATAGTCGGAACAGTGTGAAGACGACCTCGGAATGGAAATTTGATGGTTCGGTTAGCTCCTCTAGGTAATATCGGGGTCGGGAGCATGTTCGTAATGCATTTTGGAAGTCCGTAGCTCATTTAGTCTTGAAATGCCGAAGTTTGAATTTTTGAAGTTTCCGGTCCGATAGTTAGTTTTTGATCCGAGGATCGGATTGGAATTCCAGAAGTTGCAATAGCTCTGTCATGTCATTTGGACGTGTGTGCAAAATTTCAGGTCATTCGGACGTGTTTTGGTTAGGTTTTTTATCGAAAGTTTATTTTGATGAAATTTGAAGTTCTTAGGCTCAAATCCTTGTTTAATTCGAGTTTCCGGCATTGTTATAGGTGATTTAAGGATTGGTACAAGTTCGAATGATGTTATGGATATGTCCGTAGGTTTGTTTGAGCTCCCAGGGGCCTTGGGTGTGTTTCGAATGCTCAACGGAGCATTTTGGAGTTGTAAAAATTGCAGAAAAATCCTCCAGCAATTGCAGGTCCCAGTTCCTTCTTCGCGTTCGCGACCCCCCCATCGCGTTCGCATAGCTTTAACTGACTTCTTCTTCATGTTTGCATACCCTCTCACGCATTCGCGTAGTGTAATCCTGGAGAGGGGCCAGTTCCTCTTTCGCGTTCGCATAACCTACCCGCATTCGCGAAGCATGCCTTTCTTCTCTTTCGCGTTCATAGCTCAATCATCGTGTTCGCGTAGGGCAACTTCTGGACCTCGCTAATCTTCTTCATCGAGTTCGCGTTCCTAATGCCGCGTTCGCATAACTCGTGAACCCAGGCCTTCGCGTTCGCACTCTTCCCTTCGCGATCACAAAGGGCATTTTTGGCAACTTCTATTTTCCTTCTCCTTGAATGCGAGCTCACCTCTGCGTTCACGATGCATTAAATGTCTGGATAGTATTTAACATTTCAAAAATGAGGGTTAGCCATTTTTATCAAAATACAAGCTTGGGAGCTCGGATTTCGGAGAAATTTTGAGGAGTTTTCGAGGGCAACGATTGGGTAACGATTCTCTTTGCTCTTATGCTTAAAACCAACTAATCTAATCACGAATACATCTTTAGTTTCGCATTTTTGAGTGAAAATAGGTAAAACATCATAGGCCAAATTATTGAGTTTTGAGTGGGTGTTTGACATCCGATTTGGAAGATTTTTATATGCTTAGACTCGTGAGAGTACAAGGTTTCTTAAAATGTGAAAATTATCCAATTCCGAGGCATTGGCCTGAATGGAATTTTGGTCATTTTACCTAATTTCATGAATTAATAGTAGAATCAATTGTTTTCGATATTATTTACGATATGTAATTGAATTGAATAGATTTTGGCCATTTGGAGTCGGATACTCATGGCAAAGGCATGGTTCCTAGTTGATTTTTGGAGCTAGTTTGAGGTAAGTGGCTTGTCTAATCTTGAGTGGGGGACATTTCCCCTTTAGGATATGAGATTTTGTATTTGAGTGCCTTGTACGTGAGGTGACGAGCGCTTACTTGAGCTAATTGTTGAAAATTCGGTTTTTACTTAAGATATTGAGACTGAGTTTCCTTCATATTTGCCTTATTTTACTTGCAATTATAACCTGTGTTAGAATAGAAAAGCATGTTTAGTGGATTCAACTTGCCTAATTGTTTAAGTTGCCTTGACTGTACTACTTGAAGCATGCTACGCTAGTACTACCTGTTGCTTGTCTTTTGTACTTCATTTATGAATATATTCTGGTTGTGGTTGTGCATTTATATTGGGACTACGGATGTGGGATTTCGGTAGCTTCCCCCCTCCCCCTTTGTTTGTTTACTTTAGGACTATGGATTAGATTCCCGACAGATCCCCTTGCACTTTTACTTTGGGACTATAGGTTAGATTCCCGGTAGATCCCCCCCGCACATTGATACTTGTACTATGGGACGGTATCTCGGGAGATCCTTCGGTTATTCTCATATGATGGACTGTGGGACGGTATCCTGGGAGCTCCTCGGACAGTTGATGAATGGACTATAAGACGGTATCTTGGGAGATCCTCGTTGTTGGTACTGATATTGAGCTGTTTCACTCTGTGTTATCTTATTCTCTATGTGCTATTGTTGCTTCGTATAACTTGTCTTACTTTATAATTTTATTAGTGGTTTCTGTTTATTTCGTGCTGTTACAAGGTTTATTATTATATTATATCTCAGTAGGGCCCTGACCTTCCTCGTCACTACCCAACCGAGGTTAGGCTTGGCACTTACTGAGTACCGTTGTGGTGTACTCATGCCCCTTCTGCGCATGTCTCTCATGTGCAGATCTAGATACCTCCACTCAGGTGCACTATCCTCGAGGCGGAGAGATCTAGTGGAGACTTCGAGATATATCTGTCGCGTCCGAAGACCAGGAGTCTCTATTATATTCCAGCTTAAGTAGACAGTCTATCCTTTCTTATAGTTGTTTAGACATTCTGGAGTTAGAGCGATGTATTACATTTCTATTAGCCTGTGGTTCCTGTGAGTTTCCAGGTTTTAGGATGATATTGTAGATTCCCGCGTCCTTTTTTGAGTTGTATATGCCAAGTGGCACTTATATACCGTTTTCCTTCTAGGTTTGCTTAGTTTAATTAAATGTTTCCGCATGTTATATTATTTTCGCATTGTTAGGCTTACCTAGTCGTAGGGACTAGATGCCATCACGATATGTTCACGGAGGGCGAACTGGGGTCGTGACAAGTTGGTATCAGAGCTCTAGGTTCATAGGAGTCACTGAACACAGGCTAGTTTATTATAGTCTCACTGATCGGTACGGAGACATCTGTACTTATCTACGAGAGGCTATGTAACTATTTAGGAAAAAACTTCATTTCATTTGATTTCCTGGTCGTGATATTTTTTACATCAATTCTAAACTTCTATCTTCTATTCTCTCACAGATGGTGAGGACATGTGCTACTCGAGATGATCAGGCACCCGCGCCTCCAACTGCATCTGTTAGAGGCCGGGGCCAGGGGAGAGGTCGAGGATGCGCACGTGGTGTAGCCAGAGCACCTGCACGAGCTACCGCCGAGGCACCACCAGCAAATCCATCCGGAGCCCAGGCACCTGACATGCCTACTACTCCAGCTCTCCCGGAGACTTTAGCTCAGTTCATGAGTATGTACACCACCTTGGCTCAAGCAGGGCTACTTCTCCTTGCTGCAGCCATATCCCAGGCTGGGGGAGGAGTACAAACTCCTGCCTCCCGCACTCCTGAGCAGTGAGTGCAGGTTGAGCAGGTTCCCGAGATTATTCCCCCACCACCTGCAGTGCCAGTTCAGCCCGAGGACGGGTTAGCTGCTTTAGAGGATGAGCAGCGAAGACTTAAGAGGTTCAGGAAGTATGATCCCCCATTTTTCAGTGGATTAGCATCAGATGACGCCTTGGAATTTCTAGAGGAGTGCCACCGTATTCTTCGCACTATGGGCATAGTAGAGTCCAGCGGGGTTTCATTTACTACTTTTCAGCTTCGGGGAGCCGCCTATGATTGGTGGCACACTTATGAGATAGACAGTCCAGCCGAGGCTGCCTCACTGACCTAGACCCAGTTTTCAAATATGTTCATGAGAGAGTTTGTCCCTCAGAGGCTCAGGGATGCATAGTGCATAGAGTTTGAGCATTTGTGCCAGGGAGCTATGACCGTCTCAGAGTATGCTATCTTTTATACCAAGTTGGCCAGGCATGCACCGACTTTGGTTGCTTTAGTTCGTGAGAGAATTGGTAGGTTTATTGAGGTCCTTATCCCACCCATCAGATCTAGCATGGCTCGAGAGTTGGAGATGGACATTCCTTATCAGCAGGTAGTGAGCATTGCTAGGAGGATTGAGGGTATGCTTGCCAGGGAGCGAGTGGAGAGGGAGGCCAAAAGGTCTCGAGAGTCGGGCCAATACTCCGGTGCCCGTACCCCAGCAGCAGGTTGTCATGGTAAGGGTTATGTGGGTTGCCCATTTATTCAACTCTTCTAGCAGCCAGCAGTGCTCATGCTCCACCTATACCTCAGGAGCCTTACTATGCACCTCTAGTTTCTAGCGCTCCTCCTGCGCGGGGTGCTTCCAAAGAGCAGTCCAGCAGATCTGGCCATAGTCAGTCACAACCATGGCGTCCCCCCAGAGCTTTTTTCGAGTGTAGTGATACACGCCATATGATTAGGGACTGCCCTAGACTTGGTAAGGATGCATCTTCATAGACTGCTCAGCCGTAGCGTACTTCTCAGAGTTCTCAGGCCATTATCACAGCTCTAGCTACTACCCTACCTACCTAACAGGCTAGGGGCGGAGGTCGGGGAGATAGAGGCCGCCCTCGAGAGAGGGGCCGGGTCAGATATTATGCTATTCCTGCTTGTACCGGGGCTGTTGCCTCCGACTTTGTCATTACAGGTATTATACTAGTTTGTCACATAGAGGCATCGGTTCTATTCGATCTGAGCTCTACTTATTCTTATGTGTCTTCTTACTTTTCTCCGCATTTGGGTATGCCTCGGGATTCTTTAAGTGCCCCCGTTTATGTTTCTACTCCTGTGGGGGATTCTCTTGTTGTGGACTGCATTTATCGGTCATGTCTTGTTACTATTCGTGGTTTTGAGACCACAGTGGATTTATTAATACCCGATATGGTTGACTTTGACATTATCTTGGGCATGGACTGGTTGTCGCCCCATTTTTCTATTCTTGATTGTCACGTCATGACCGTGACGCTGGCTATGCCAGGTATTCCGCGTGTTGAGTGGCGTGGTACTTTAGATCATACTCCCAGTAGAGTTATCTCTTTTCTTAAAGCTCAACGTATGGTTGAGAAGGGGTGTGTCGCATATTTAGCTTATGTGAGAGATGTCAGTACTGATACCTTTTCTGTTGATTCATTCCCAATAGTATGGGATTATCCCGATGTGTTTGCAGTTGATCTTTCGGGCATGCTGCCCGATAGAGACATTGATTTATTACCGGGCACTAATCCCATTTCCATTCCTCCGTACCATATGCCTCCTCCTGTGTTGAAGGAGTTGAAGGATCAGTTACAGGAATTGCTTGATAAGGTCTTTATTTGCCCTAGTGTTTCACCGTGGGGTGCTCCTGTCTTGTTTGTGAAGAAAAAGGATGGTTCCATGCGTGTGTGTATTGATTATCATCAGTTGAACAAGGTTACAGTGAAGAACCGTTATCCTTTGCCTCGTATTGAGGATCTGTTTGACCAGCTTCAGGGTGCACACGTGTTTTCTAAGAATTACTTGCGCTCAAGTTACCGTCAGTTAAAGATTTGGGAGCCAGATATCCCGAACACTGCCTTTAGGACTCGGTATGGCCATTACGAGTTCCTTGTTATGTTATTTAGGCTGACCAATGCCCCAGCAGTTTTCATGCATTGGATACACAGTGTGTTTAGGCCATATCTCAACTTGTTCGTCATTGTTTTCATAGATATATTCTTTAATACTCCTGGAGTTGGAAAGATCATGAGCAGCACCTGAGGATAGTGCTTCAGACCTTGAGAGAGAAGAATTTATATGCAAAGTTCTCAAAATGTGAGTTTTTGTTGAGTTTTCTGGCATTCTTAGGCCACGTGGTTTCGAGTGAGGGCATTTGGATGGATCCAAGGAAGATAGAGGACATGTAGAGTTGGCCCAGGCCGTCCTCGGCTATTGAGATTCGCAGTTTCCTTGGTTTTGTGGGCTACTAGATTGACCCACAAGGGTTCCCCATTTCAGTGGACGGAGGAGTGTGAGGCGAACTGTCAGAAGCTCAAGACAGCTCTGACTACATCCCCAATTTTGATGTTGCCTACCGGTTTGGGGTCTTATACTGTCTATTGTGATGCCTCGAGAGTTGGCCTCGGAGCGGTATTGATGCAGGCGGTAGGGTGATTGCCTACGCATCCAGATAGTTGGAGATACATGAGAAGAATTACCCTGTCCTTGAGCTAGCTGTTATTGTTCATGCCTTGAAGATCTAGCGTCATTATTTGTATGGTGTGCCTTGTGATATCTATACTGACCATTGGAGTTTGAAGTACTTCTTCAAGCAAAAGGATCTAAATATGCGTCAGAGGAGGTGGTTAGAGTTGCTGAAGGATTATGATTGTGACGACCAGGCCCGTCGTCACGTGAGTTACCGCCCCTTTTCCCCAATTTTCTAATTCCCTATGTTTTATTATACGAGTCTTGGGTGAATGAGTTGATTTGGATTGATTTTAGATGGAAATGAGACACTTAGTCTCCTCAAGGAAGGCTTGTTTTGGAAAACTCAACCGGACTTTGACCTACGAGTTAGAGGGATCGGATGTGATTTCCGATGATTCGGTTAGCTTCGGGGGATGATTTGTGACTTAGGAGTGTGATCAGAATTGATTTTGGACGTCCGGGGTAGAATTAGGCTTGAATTGACGAACTTAGTATTTTGGCAAAATTCCGGTTGGTAGGTGAGATTTTGATCTGAGGGTCAGAATAGAATTCCGAGAGCTGTTGTAGCTTCGTTTGGTGATTTTGGGTGTGTGTGCAAAATTTCAGATCATTCAGAGGTGTTTTGGTTGGGTTTTTGATCGAATGCGAGTTTCAGAAGATTTGGATGAACTTATGCTTGAATTTGATGTAATTTGATGGTTTAGGTGTTATTTGTTGTGTTTTGAGGATTCGAGCAAGTTTGAATAAGGTGTTGGATCATGTTTGTGCTTTTGGTTGAGGTCCTGGGGGCCTCGGGGTTATTTCGGATGGCCATCTGGAGGATTTTGGACTTGGTGAGATGTGCAGCAGGTCTGGTATCTGGTATTTCCGCATCTGCGAAAAAGGAACCGCGGATGCGGTTGCACAGGTGCGGGAGGAGGCTTGCAAGTGCGGTCTATGGATTGATTGGAAGATTTCGCAGATACAGAAAGGAAGCCGCATCTGCGATGCCGCAGATGCTGTAGCTGCATCGCAGAAGCGGAAGGGGTGGATTTGGCATTTCGCAGAAGCAAACAATAATCCGCAGGACCGAGGTCTGTATATGCGGTAGAGGACCGCAAAAGCGATCGTGGTCTTTAAGTGGTAATCCGCAGAAGCGGAAAATAACCGTAGAAGCGTTGGTCGCAGGTGCGGAAATGGGACCGCAGATGCGAAAAATCCATGTTATCAGAAGGGTTTTAAATGCTCATTTTGTTCCGCGAGCTTAAGTCCATTTCCCCCATTTTTAAGCAACCTTCAGAGCTCTTGGACGGAATTTGAAGGGGATTTCGACTAGGTGTGATTGGAGGTGAGTTTCTTGACCTAAATACATGAATTAATGGTAGAATTTACATAGAAATTTGTGAAAATTGATCAAAAGAGAGTAAAGCTAGGGTTTGGGATTTTGGTATTTCAAAGTGGAGTTTGAGGGGTCAAATGAACTCCGATTTTGGTAAAATTGATATGTATAGACTCGTGGCGAGATAAGGAATCTGTGATGTTAATTTTCTAATTTTTCGAGAAGTGGGCCCGGGCTCGGGTTTTGCCAACTTCATCAATTTTGATATTTTTCGAGTCCTTTCGATTGGGTTGTGTTCCCTTAGCCTATTGTAACGTATTCCTTGTGGTTTTGAGCAGATTCGACGATTGAGGAGGTTGATTCGTGAGGCAAGGGCATAGCGAGCTAGGATTTTGGCCAGTTTGAGGTGAGTAATGATAGTAAATGATATTTTGAGGGTTTGAAACCCCGGATTTGCACAATGTAGTGCTATAATGTGGTGAAATGCGCGTTTAATGGCAAGCACGGGTTTGTTTACTACTGGGGATTGTGACTTGGTCCATCCTGTTTGATATTTTACCGCGTATTTAACTAAGTTGATCATCATGATTTGGGCTTATTGCCATGTTTTGGGCTTAAAGCCTATTATCTGAGTCCTTCGGGGATTGTTATCACTATTTACTCACTATTTTGACACGTTATTGGAACTCAGTCCTAATGATTATACTGTTTTGCAAAATCAGCCAGTTTAAATGAATTTTTGAGACTTTAAATGATATTTCACTGATGTTTAGGCTGAGAACTATTATTTTATTGATGCCCGAGGGGCTTATGATATTTTTTGGACTGGGTAAGCCTTTCAGCCCTTGAGCGTGAGGTGAGGAGGCTTTCAGGCATCGAATGATATGTGAGGAGGCTTTCAGGCCTCGAGTGTGATGTGAGAAGTCTTTCAGGCCTTGTTTTATATGCCACGAGGTGGCTTGGTATTATGCTTGGGCCGTAAGGGGTCCCTCCCGGAGTCTGTACACCCCCAGTGAGCGCAGGTACCCATGTAATATGATAGTGAGCCCGAGGGGCTGATACTGATCTGAGTGATGTGATACTGATCCCGAGGGGCTGATACTATTTCTAAGTGATTGATAATGGCCCCAGGGGATAGATTTCTATTCACTATTTATTTGATATTTTACCTGATTTACTGGATTTATTTTTAAAAGGGGAATTTAACTTTTATCTTGCACTGTTATACTGATTTACTATTTTTACTGTCTGATATAGAAATGCCTTATGCTATTATGTGCTTTCTTACTTTCAGTTATTATTTATTGTTGTTACTCACTAGGTCGGAGTACACACATTACTTCCTGCACCATGTGTGCAGATACAGGCATTGTGCAGTCTACCCCCTGAGCACTGATTCTTCCCAGATCAGGAGGCTAGTCGGAGTGACGAGGTAGCTATTGACGTCCGTAAACCTTATCTCTCATGTTTCATATCTTTGGATTTCCTTCGGCAAATTGTATCAGACTTTACATTTTATTGACTTATTTTAAACTCTGTAGTAACTCATGACTTGTGACACCCCGATTCGGGCTGTATCGGGTTGGTATCGTATGTTGGTATTATTATTTCTGTGTTTTATCACTGTTTACACTTGTTCTGGATTTGCTAAATGTTTAGAAATTGCTAAAAGAGGTATTTGCATTGTTCTGGCTGGTCTTGTCTTCACGAGAGGCGCCATCACGACCGGAGTTGGGAATTGGGTCATGACAAGTTGGTATCAGAGCCTAGGTTACTAGGTCTCATGAGTCATGAGCTGGTTTAGTAGAGTCTCGCGGATCGGTACGGAGACGTCTGTACTTATCCTCGGAAGGCTGCAGAACCTTTTAGGAAAACTTCACATTCTTGAAATTCTATTGCAAACTTGTTGATCCGAGTACTAAACTTCTCCTTGTTCTATTCTCTCACAGATGGTGAGGAAACGAACTACCAGACGTGATGGACGACCACCAGTACCACATACTAAGGCTACTAGAGGCCGTGGACACGGTCGTGGTCGTGGTCGTGGTAGAGGTAGAGCAGGAGGGGCAGCACCTGTGGATCCCCTAGTTGCCCCAGCTTAGGACCAGGCTCCAGCAGCACCAGTTTAGGCACCAGCTGTGCCCATTGTGATTCCGGGTCTCCAGGAGACATTGGCCCAGATATTGACAGTTTGTACTGGCCTGGCTCAGCTGGTTTCAGCCACCATAGCAGTAGCAGCTACTTCACAGGCCGGGGGAGGCAATCAGACCCCCGCTGCTCGCACACCTAAGCAGGTAGTTCAGGGATTACAAACTCCAGAGGCAGCTCCAGCTCAGCTAGTTGCTCCAGTGCAGGAGTTCAGGGTTCCAGTTATGCCTGAAGATGAGCAGCGCCGCCTCGAGAGGTTTGGTAGGCTTTAGCCTCCGACATTTAATGGAGTTGAGGGCGAGGATGCCCAGGGTTTTCTTGATAGATGTCAGTGGATGCTTCACGCAGCGGGGATTCTTGAGTCCAGCGGTGTGGCTTTTACTACTTTGTAGTTTACGGGAGCTGCCTTTACTTGGTGGGAGGCGTATGAGCGGCGTAGGCCGGTTGGTGCCGCACCTTTGACTTGGAAAGAGTTTTCTGCTCTCTTCTTGGAGAAGTATATACTGCGGTCCCATATGGAGGAGCTGCGTAGGCAGTTTGAGTGGCTACGACAGGGAGACATAACTGTGTCTCAGTATGAGATGAGGTTCTCAGAGTTGGCTCGTCATGCAGTTTGGCTGGTTCCATCTGATCGTGAGCAGATCAGGAGATTTGTGGATGGCCTTAACTAACATTTTTGCGTTCTTATGACTAGAGAAAGAGTGTTGGGTGCTTCATTTGAGGAGGTGGTGGATATAGCTCGAGATATTGAGTCGGTTCGCCGCTAGGATCGAGAAGAGAGGGAGGCCAAGAGGCCTCGAGGCTCTGGCAGTTTTAGTGGTGCTCCTTCGAGGGGCCAGTTTCAGCAGGGTAGGGGTCGCTCTTTTAGGCCCGCTCAGTCGGCCCGTTCCGAGTATCGTGGGGCATCTTCAGGTCATGGTCATCAGGGTTCTCAGCAGAGTCAGCCATCTCTCAGCGCTCTTCCAGCACAGGGTTCATCTCGAGCACCATCTGTTCAGGGTTCTTCTAGGCCGAGTGTGCAGCTAGTCACTCTGGCACGTGGGGTTCCTTTTAGTCCCGTTCTCCAACACCCGGGAGTTGTTATGAGTGCGAAGAGTTAGGGCATATGTGGAGGTAGTATCCTTATCGAGCTGCTAGCTCATCTCAGCAGATGGGTTAGCCCTCGTCTTCTGGTCCAGTTCAGCACCCACCCCACCAGCTAGGGGTGAGGGTTAGGTAGCCAGGGGTCTCCCCAGGGGTGCAGGTCGATCGGGCGGTGGTCAAGGTCCTTTTTATGCTCTTCAGGGCAGGACAGATGCTATTGCTTCAGATGCAGTCATTACAGGTATTATTTCAGTCTGCAACAGGGATGCCTCAGTCTTATTTGATCCCGGTTCCACCTATTCTTATGTGTCCTCATATTTTGCTCTTCATTTGGGTACGATCCGAGGGTGTCTTACTTTACCTGTTCAGGTATCTACCCCGATGGGCGATACTATTGTTGTAGACCATGTGTATTGGTAGTGTTTGGTGACTATTGGGGGTCTAGAGACCCGAGTTGATCTATTGCTATTGAGAATGGTAGATTTTGATGTTATTTTGGGCATGGACTGGTTATCTCTGTGTCATGCTATTCTAGACTGTCATGCTAAGATAGTCACTCCGCCTATACCGGGTGTTCCGAGGATCGTGTGGCGCGGTGTGACTGACTATGTTCCTAGAAAGGTGATTTCATTCTTAAAGGCCTAGCGTATGGTTGGGAAGGGTTGCCTTTCCTATTTGGCATTCGTGAGGGATGTGGGAGCCGAGACTCCTAGCATTGATTTTGTCCTAGTTGTGAGAGAGTTTCACGATGATTTTCTTGCAGACCTATCGGGCATGCCAGCGGACAGGGACATTGATTTTGGTATTGACTTGGTGCCAAGCACTCAGCCCATTTCCATTCCTCCGTATCGTATAGCACCAGCGGAGTTGAAAGAATTGAAGGATGAGCTTCAAGAACTCATAGATTAGGGCTTCATTCGGCCTAGTGTGTCACCGTGGGGTGCACCGGTTCTATTTTTGATGAAGAAGGATGGCACCATGAGAATGTGCATTGACTACAGGCAATTGAACAAAGTAACAGTGAAGAACAAGTATCCCCTGCCTCGCATTGATGATTTATTTGAACATCTTCAGGAGGCGAGGGTATTCTCCAAGATTAATCTGCATTAAGGCTATCACCAGTTGAAGATCAGGGATTCGGATATTATGAAGACTGCTTTCAGGACTAGATATAGGCACTATGAGTTTCTTGTTATTTCCTTTGGGCTGACCAATGCCCCAGCAGCGTTCATGCAGTTGATGAACAGTGTATTTTGGCAGTATCTGGATTCATTTGTGATTGTTTTTATTGATAATATTATGTTGTACTCGCGTATCCAGGAAGAGTACACACAACATTTGCGAGTTGTATTGCAGAGGTTGAGGGAAGAGAAGCTTTATGCAAAGTTCTCCAAGTGTGAGTTTTGGCTCAGCTCATTAGCTTTCTTGGGGCACGTGGTGTCGAGCGAGGGTATTCAGGTCAACCCGAAGAAGATAGAGGCGGTGCAGTGTTGGCCTAGACCGACCTCAACCATAGAGATTCGCAGTTTCCTTGGGTTGGCAGGTTATTATTGCCAGTTTGTTCCAGGATTTTATTCTATTGCATCGCCTTTGACCAAGTTGACTCAGAAGGGTGCTCCATTTGTACGGTCGAACGAGTGTGACGAGAGCTTTCAGAAGCTTAAGACAACTTTGACCACAGCTCCAGTATTGGTTTTTCCCTTAGCCGCAGGTTCTTATACCATATATTGTGATGCATCGAGAGTTGGGATCGGATGTGTATTAATACAGAAGGGTAGAGTTATTGCTTATGCTTTTCGTCAGTTGAAGCCCCACGAGATGAACTGCCCTGTACATGATTTATAGTTGGCTGCTATAGTTCATGCTTTGATGATTTGGAGGCACTACTTGTATGGTGTATCATGTGAAGTATTCACTGATCATCTTCAGCATTTTTTCAAGCAGAAGGACCTTAATTTGAGGCAGCGGAGATGGCTAGAGTTGCTTAAGGACTATGATATTACCATTTTGTATCACCCAGGGAAGGCCAATGTAATGGCCGATGCTTTGAGCCGAAAGGCAGTTAGTATGGGGAGCTTGGCATACATTCTAGTTGAGGAGAGGCCCTTTGCAGTTGATGTCCAGGCTTTGGCCAATCTGATGGTGAGGTTAGATGATTCGGAGCCTAGTCGGGTGTTGGCTTGCGTGGTTTCTCGGCCTTCCTTGTATGACCGCATCAAAGAGCACCAGTATGATGATCCGCATTTTCTTGTCCTTAAGGACAGGGTTAAGCATGATGATGCTAGGGATGTAACCATTGATGATGATGGCGTGTTAAGGATGCAGGGCTGGATTTGTGTGCCCAATGTGGATAGGCTTCGGTAGTTGATATTGGAGGAGGCCCATAGCTCGGGGTATTCCATTCATTCGGGTGTCGCGAAGATGTATCAGGATTTGAGGCAACACTACTGGTGGAGAAGGATGAAGAAGGATATTGTAGGGTTTGTGGCTCGGTGTCTCAACTGTCAGCAGGTAAAGAACGAGCATCAGAGGTCGGGCGGTGTACTTCAGCGGATGATTATTCCCGAGTGAAAGTGGGAGAGGATTACTATGGATTTTGTGAGTGGTCTCCCTCGGACTTTGAAGATGTTCGATTCGATTTGGGTGATTCTGGATAGGCTGACCAAGTCCGAGCACTTTATTTCGATATGTACCACCTATTCTTCAGAGCGACTGGCAGGGATCTTTATCCGGAGATTGTTCGATTGCATAGGGTTCCAGTCTCTATTATCTCAGATAGGGATACTCAGTTCACTTCTCAATTCTAGAAGACTTTTCAGCGGGAGTTAGGTACGGAGGTAGAGTTGAGCACAGTATTTCATCCTCAGACAGACGGGCAGTCCGAGCGTACTATTCAAATATTGGAGGAATGTTGCGTGCCTGTGTTATTGATTTTGGGGGTTCTTGGGATGAGTTTTTGCCTCTTGCCGAGTTTTCCTACAACAATAGTTATCAATCGAGCATTCAAATGGCTCCGTATGAGGCATTGTATGGGAGGTGATGTAGATCTCCTGTTGGATGGTTCGAGCCCAGCGAGGCTAGGATATTGGGGATAGAGATGGTTGAGGATGCCCTTGGAGAAGGTGAAGCTAATTCATGAGAGGCTTCGTACAGCACAGTCACGTCAGAAGAGTTATGCGGATCGGAAGGTTCGGGATGTGTCATATATGGTGGGTGAGAAGGTCTTGCTGAAGGTTTCGCCCATGAAGGACGTTATACCATTTGGAAAGAAAGGGAAGCTGAGTCCGCGGTTTATTGGTATTTTTTGAGGTACTTAGGAGGATTGGAGAGGTGGCTTATGAGCTTACCTTGCCACCTAGCTTGTCGGGCGTGCATCCGGTGTTTCATGTATCTATGCTCCGGAAGTATGTTGGGGAACCGTCCCATGTTTTGGACTTCAGTACGGTTCAGTTAGATGATGATTTGACCTATGCTGTGGAGCCAGTGGCTATTTTGGGTCGTCAGGTTTGAAAATTGAGATCAAAGGATATAGCCTCGGTAAAGGTGCAGTGGAGAGGTTGGCCCAAGGAGGAGGCTACTTGGAAGACCGAGCGGGAGATGCGGAGCAGATATCCTCGCCTGTTTATGGCTCCAAGTATGTTTCTTGACCAGCTCGAGGACGAGCGTTTGTTTTAGTTGGGGAGGATGTGATGACCCGGCCCATCGTCACGTGAGTTACCACCCCCTTTCCCCCATTTTCTGCTTCGTTATGTTTTATTATACGAGTCTTGGGTGAATGAGTTGATTTGGATTGATTTTGGATGGAAATGAGACACTTAGTCTCCTCAAGGAAGGCTTGTTTTGGAAAAGTCAATTGGACGTTGGCCTATGAGTTAGAGGGATCGGATGTTATTTATGGTGATTTGGTTAGCTTCGGGGGATTATTTGTGACTTAGGAGTGTGATCGGAATTGATTTTGGAGGTCCGAGGTAGAATTAGGCTTGAATTGGCGAAGTTAGTATTTTGGTGAATTCCGGTTGGTAGGTGAGATTTTGATCCGGGGGTTGGAATGGAATTCCGAGAGCTGCTGTAGCTTCGTTAGGTGATTTTGGGTGTGTGTGCAAAATTTCAGATCATTTGGAGGTGTTTTGGTTGGGTTTTTGATCGAATGCGTGTTTCGGAAGATTTAGATGAACTTAGGCTTGAATTTGATGTAATTTGATGGTTTAGGTGTTATTTCTTGTTTTTTGAGGATTCGAGCAAGTTTGATTAAGGTGTTGGATCATGTTTGTGCTTTTGGTTGAGGTCCCGGAGGCCTCGGGGTGATTTCGGATGGCCATCGGGAGGATTTTGGACTTGATAAGATGTGCAGCAGGTCTGGTATCTGGTATTTCCGCATCTGCGGAAAAGGAACCGCAGAAGCGGTTGCGCAGGTGCGGAAGGAGGATCGCATGTGCGTTCTATAGCTTGATTGGAAGATTATGCAGATGCGAAAAGGAAGCCGCAGCCGCGAGGCCGCAGATGCGGTTGCTGCATCGCAGAAGCGGAAGGGAGGTATTTGGCATTTTGCAGAAGCGGACAATAATCCGCAGGAGCGAGGTCTGCATATGTGGTAACGGACTGCAGAAGTGGTCGTGATCTTTAAGTGGGAATCCGCAGAAGCAAAAAATAACTGCAGAAGCGGTGGTCGCAGGTGCGGAAATGGGACCGCAGATGCGAAAAATTATCAGAAGGGTTTTAAATAATCATTTTGTTCCGCGAGCTTAAGTCCATTTCCACCATTTTAAGCAACCTTGAGAGCTCTTGGACGGAATTTGAAGGGCATTTCGACTAGGTGTGATAGGAGGTGAGTTTCTTGACCTAAATACATGAATTAATGGTAGAATTTACATTGAAATTTATGGAAATTCATCAAAAGAGGGTAAAGTTAGGGCTTGGGATTTTGGTATTTCAAAGTGGAGTTTGAGGGATCAAATGAACTCCGATTTTGGTACAATTGATAAGCATAGACTCGTGGCGAGATAAGGATTCCGATGATGTTAATTTTCTGATTTTTTGAGAAGTGGGCCCGAGGCTCGGGTTTTGCCAACATCGTGAATTTTGATATTTTTCGAGTCCTTTCGATTGGGTTGTGTTCTCTTAGCCTATTGTAACGTATTCCTTGTGGTTTTGAGAAGATTCGGCGCTCGAGGAGGTTGATTAGCGAGGCAAGGGCACAGCGAGCTTGGATTTTGGCTGGCTTGAGGTGAGTAATGATAGTAAATGATATTCTGAGGGTTTGAAACCCCAGATTTGCACAATGTAGTGCTATATTGAGGTGAAATGCGCGCATAATGGCGAGCGCAAGGTTGCTTACTACTGGGAATTGCGACTTGGTCCGTTCCGTTTGATATTTTACCGCGTATTTGACTAAGTTGATTTGTTTATCATCGTGATTTGGGCTTATTGCCATGTTTTGGGCTTAAAGCCAATTATTTAAGTCCTTCGGGGATTGTTATCACTATTTCCTCATTATTTTGACACATTATTTGAACTCAGTCCTAATGATTATACTGTTTTGCAAACTCAGCCGTTTGAAATGAATTTTTGAGACTTTAAATGATATTTCACTGATGTTTGGGCTGAGAACTATTATTTTATTGATGCCTGAGGGGCTTATGATATTTTCTGGGATGAGTGAGGCTTTCTGGCCTTGAGCGTGAGCTGAGGAGTCTTTCAGGCCTCGAGTGATATGTGAGGAGGCTTTCAGGCGTCGAGTGTGATGTGAGGAGGCTTTCAGGCCTCGAGTGATATGTGAGGAGGCTTTCAGGCCTCGAGTGATATGTGAGGAGGCTTTCAGGCCTCGAGTGTGATGTGAGAAGGCTTTCAGGCCTTGTTTTATATGCCACAAGGTGGATTGATATTGCGTTTGGGCCGTAAGGGGCCCCTCCCGGAGTTTGTACACCTCCAGTGAGTGCGGTTACCCATGTGATGTGATACTGAGCCCGAGGGGCTGATACTGATCTGAGTGATGTGATACTGAGCCCGAGGGACTGATAATGTTTTTGCGATTGATACTGGGCCCGAGGGGTAGATTTCTATTCACTATTTACTTGATATTTTACCTGATTTACTGGATTTATTTTAAAAAGGGGAATTTCACTTTTATCCTGTACTGTTATACTGATTTACTATTTTTACTGTCTGATATAGAACTTCCTTATGCTGTTATGTGCTTTCTTACTTTCAGTTATTATTTATTGTTGTTACTCACTGGGTCGGAGTACTCACATTTCTTCCTGCACCATGTGTGCAGATACAGGCATTGTGGAGTCTACCCCTGAGCACTGATTCTTCCCAGATCAGGAAGCTAGTCGGAGTGACGAGGTAGTTGTTGACGTCCGCAACCCTTATCTCTCCTATTTCATATCTTTGGATTTTCTTTAGACAATTGTATCAGACTTTACGTTTTGTGGACTTATTTTAAACTTTGTAGTAGCTCGTGACTTGTGACACCCCGGTTCGGGCTGTGTCCGGTTGGTATCATATGTTGGTATTTTTATTTTTGTATTTTATCATTGTTTACACTTGTTTTGGATTTGCTAAAAGTTTAAAAATTGCTAAAAGATGTATTTGCATTGTTCTGGTTGGCATTGTCTTCACGAGAGGCGCCATCATGACCGGGGTTGGGAATTTGGTCGTGACAATGATATTACTATTCTATATCACCCGGGCAGGGCCAATGAGGTGGCAGATGCTTTGAGTCACCGAGCGGAGATTTTGCGATGTTTGGCATATTTACCAGCTTCAGAGAGGCCTTTGGTGATGGATGTGTAGGCCGTAGCCATCCAGTTTGTGAGATTGGATCATCCGGAGCATAGTCGGGTTCTAGCTTGTGTGGTTTCCCGGTCTTCCTTACTTGATCGTATCAGGAGTAGCAGTATAAAGACCCTCATTTGCTTGTCCTAAAGGACGGGGTTCAGCGTGCAGATGCCAGAGATGTGACCATCGGAGATGACGGGGTATTGAGGATGCAGGGCCGGATTTGTGTGCCCAATATTGATGAGCTTCGAGAGTTGATTTTAGCATAGGCCCATAGTTCGCGATATTCTATCCATCCGGGTGCCGCGAAGATTTATCAGGACTTGAGGCAGCACTATTGGTGGAGGCGAATAAACAAAGATATAGCTGGTTATGTCTCTAGATGCCTCAACTGCCAGCAGGTGAAGTATGAGCACCAGCGACCGGGTGGGTTGCTTCAGCAGATAGAGATTCCGGAGTGGAAATATGAGCGCATCACCATGGATTTTGTATCTGGACTCCCACGGACCTTGAAGAAGTTTGATGCCATTTGGGTTATTTTGGATCGGCTGACCAAGTCCACTCACTTTATTCCTGTGTGTACCACTTATTCACCAAAGCGGTTGGCAGAGATTTATATTCAGCAGATCGTTCGTCTGCATGGTATTCTAGTTTCTATTATTTCAGACAGAGGTACCCAGTTTATATCGCGGTTCTGGAGAGCCGTGCAGCAGGAGCTAGGTAATCGGGTGGAGTTGAAGCACAGCATTTCACCTCAGACGGACGGACAATCCGAGCGCACAATTCAGATTTTTGAGGATATGCTTCGTGCGTGTGTGATTGAGTTACGAGGGTCTTGGGACCAGTTCTTGCCATTGGCGGATTTTGCTTACAACAACAGTTATCAGACCAGCATTCAGATGGCGCCATATGAGGCTTTATATGGTAGGAGGTGTAGATCTCCGGTGGGTTGGTTTGAGCCTGGTGAGGCCAGGCTATTGGGCACATAGTAGGTTCAGGATGCATTGGAGAAGGTTAAGATGATTCAGGATAGACTTCGTACAGCCCAGTCCAGATAGAAGAGCTATGCAGACAGGAAGGTTCGTGATGGTTCATATATGGTTGGTGAGCGGGTTCTGCTTCAGGTTTCGCCTTTGAAAGGCGTCATGAGGTTTGGTAAGAAAGGGAAGTTGAGTCCGAGGTTTATTAGCCCTTTTGAGATTTTGAGGCGAGTTGGGGAGGTTGCTTATGAGCTTGCCTTGCCTCCCAGTTTGGCCGGGGTTCATCCGGTATTTCATGTTTCGATGCTCCGGAGGTATCACGGTGACCCGTCGAACATGTTGGATTTCAGTTCAGTCCAGTTGGACAAGGATCTATCCTATGTTGAGGAGCCAGTGGCTATATTGGATAGACAGATCAGAAAGTTGAGGTCAAAGAACATTACTTCAGTAAAGGTTCAGTGGCGGGGTCAGCCGGCTAGGACGTGACCTGGGAGACCGAGCAGGATATGCGCAGCAGTTACCCTCATCTTTTCACTACTTCAGGTATGTTCTCTATGCCCAGTTCCTTCTTCGCATTCGCGACTCCCATCGCGTTCGCATAGCTTTGACTTACTTCTTCTTCGCGTTCACGGCCCCTCTCATGTGTTCGCGTAGTGTAATCCGGGAGGAGGACCAGTTCCTTTTTTGCGTTTGCATAACCTGCCCACGTTCGCAAAGCCTGCCTTTTTTCTCTTTCGCGTTAACAGCTCAATCATCGTGTTCGCGTAGGGTAACTTCTGGACCTCGCTAATCTTCTTCAGCGCGTTAGCATTCCTGACGTCACGTTTGCCTAACTCATGAACCCAGGCCTTCGCATTCGCACTCTTCTCTTTGCGATCACGAAGGGCATTTTTGGCAACTTCTATTTTCCTTCTCCGCGAACGCGAGCTCCCCTCCGCGTTTGCGATGCATCAAATGTATGGACAGTATTTAACATTTTAAAAATGAGGGTTAGCTATTTTGATCAAAGTACAAGCTTGGAAGCTCGGATTTGGGAGAAAGTTCGAGGGGTTTTCGAGGGCAACGATTGAGTAACGATTCTCTTCGCTCTTATGCTTAAAACCCACTAATCTAATCACGAATTCATCTTTAATTTCAGAGTTTTGAATGAAATTGGGTAAAACTTCATAGGCCAAACTATTGAGTTTTGAATGGGTGTTTGACCTCCGATTTGGAAGGTTTTTATATGCTTAGACTCGTGAGAGTACGAGGGTTCTGAAAATGTAAAAATTATCCGATTTCGAGGCGTTAGCCTGAAGGGCATTTTGGTTATTTTACCTCATTTAACTCCTTAGTTTTGAATTAAATAGTAGAATCAGTTGTTTGTGATCTTATTTACAATATATAATTCAATTGAATAGATTTGGGCCATTTGGAGTTGGATACTCGTGGAAAAGGTATGGTTTCTAGTTAATTTTTGGAACCGATTTGAGGTAAGTGGTTTGTCTAAACTTATGTGGGGAACCCTTTAGGATATGATATTTGGTATTTGAGTGCCTTGTACGTGAGGTGACGAGCGCGTACTTGAGCTAATTGTTGAAAATTCGATCTTTACTTGCGATATTGAGACTGAGTTTCCTTCATATTTGTCTTATTTTACTTGCTCTTATAATCTGTGTTAGATTAGAAAAGCATTTTTGGTGGATTCAACTTGCCTAATTGTTTAAGTTGCCTTGACTGTACTACGTGAAGCATGCTAGGCTAGAACTACCTGTTGCTTGTCTTTTGTACTTTATTTCTGAATATCTTCTGGTTGTGGTTATGCATTTATATTGGGACTACGAATGTGGGATTTCGGTAGCTTCCCCCCACCCCCCACCCCGCACCCCCCCTTGTTTGTTTACTTTGGGACTACGGGTTAGATTCCCGGTAGATCCCACTGCACTTTTACTTTGGGACTACGGGTTAAATTCCCGATAGATTCCCCTCGCACATTGATAGTTGGACTATGGGACTGTATTCCGGGAGATCCTTCGGTTATTCTCATATGATGGACTATGGGACGGTATCCCAGAAGCTCATCGGACAGTTGATGAAATGGACTACATGACGGTATCCTGGGAGATCCTCGTTGTTGGTACTGATATTGAGCTGTTTCACTCTGTGTTACCTTATTCTCTGCGTGCTATTGTTGCTTGGTATAACTTGTCTTACTTCATAATTTTATTAGTTGTTTCTGTTTATTTCATGTTGTTGCAAGGTTTATTATTATATTGTATCTCAGTAGGGCCCTGACCTTCCTCGTCACTACCCAATCGAGGTTAGGCTTGGCACTTACTAAGTACCGTTGTGGCGTACTCATGCCCCTTATGCGCATGTTTCTCATGTGCAGATCCAGGTAACTCCACTCAGGCACACTATCCTCGAGGCGGAGAGATCTAGCGGAGACTTCGAGGTATATCTACCGCATCCGCAAACCAGGAGTCTCTATTCTATTCCAGCTTTAGTAGATAGTCTATCCTTTCTTACAGTTGTTTAGATATTTTGGAGTTAGAGCAGCGTATTACATTTCTATTAGCCTGTGCGTCCCGTGAGTTTTCGGGTTTTGGAATGCTATTGTAGACTTCCGTGTTCTTTTTTTTGAGTTGGATATGCCAAGTGGCACTTATATACCGTTTTCCTTCTTGTTTTGCTTAGTTTATTAAAATATTTCCGCAAGTTATATTATTTTCGCATTGTTAGGCTTACCTAGTCGTAGGGACTTGATGCCATCACGATATGTTCACGGAGGGCGAACAGTGGTCCTGACACTTTTCTTGACAGACCAACTTTGGTCGCTAAAGTTTGGTCACTTTTTACGGGAATTCTAGTAGTGATTTTCGTAAGATCATTGTCAAAAGATCTCCACAATATGTCACTTCATATTTTGTCAAAGTTTGCTATTGGTATGTATAAAAAGAAAAATGTTCTTGCCTTATTGGAGCCAAAATATGATTATCTTATGTTTAAAATTAATCGATGTTATTCTTTGATTGAATCATGTTCCATGTCCATAGAACTTTTTTGTATGTAAATAAAAAAATAATAGAATTTCCAGACTTTTCCCAGAGAAATGTAGATAAAAAATAATTCCTAAAAGTATTCTTGGTCAAATCATGTTCCTTCTCCCTAAAATAGGAATAGATTTTTATTAGCGTACGATCGAAATCGGTATTTCCTAATGATTCCAAACTTAAATAGCAAAAACTTCTAGTAATTACCAAACAAAATAAAAAATATATATATTTGAATTTCATAACTTACGTAAACTATATATTCTCGAACATATGTATGCACATCCACATAATAAACATATTAACATTATAAAATCAAAAATCAAGAAAATAATATGCATGAAAAACATGAGAAAAATAACATATAACTTCAAATCTGAGACCATACAAAGCTTAATCATACTTCGTTGTCTCTAGGAGTATTAGAAGGCAAATAAAGATGAGTGCAAATACAATTCTTCTACGGTTGCACCCAGTTATTGGATTTTGTAGTGTAAAAATCATGTCTTGTAATTTATTACTTTGTTATTTATCTAATATTGTATAAATAATGAGATTGTATAACTCCCCCAACAACGTACAATTTAAATCTTGAGGCTAAGCCTCATCATCAAGTACAAACAAAGGACCCTAGATAATCCATATCAAATCTTCCATTGATCGTACTTTCTGTCCAAGTATCTTTCATCTTAATTTAATTCACATCCACGTACATAAAATAGGTAGTAATAATAACTTAATAGTTAATGTATCTGGGGCTAAAAGATTTTCGTCAATAAGAAGCCTCAACATTCATCTTAGGAAATAACATTATAGTTACCAGAGTGACTTGGAGTAATCTAACTTAGAGAGAGAACATATCAACATGGAGATCAAAATGGTGCCACTTCATGAAGTCAAGGCCAGCCGTGATGATCCTAAACTCAAACCCAGTCGTGATGGTGCCTCTCGTGAAGACAAGGCCAGCCGACACACTTCCAATTCACTTTAAGCAATTAAAATAATAACTACTATGTCTTTAATCAGAAATAAAATCCCAAAATAAGCATTTAACAGTTTAACTAGCGAAAATTAAAAAAACTAACACAGACCGATATCGAAATGTCACCAATCATGAGCATCTAAAACAATACTAAAAGTCTGAAGTCTAATCCACTTCTACATAACTGAATCAAAAATAACTAAGATAGAGGGAGAATGCACAGGGCTGCGAATCACCAAGCAGCTACCTAGTAAATCTCCGATCTATCAACCCTTAGAAGCAGGACCTGTAGCCGAATCTGCACACGGGGGTGCAGGGAGTAAAGTGAGTACTCCAACTCAGTGAGTAATAAAAATAAATGAAGACTGAGCGATATAAAATCATGTAAGGCACAACATTAAGCTAAAAGAGGCATAACAATTCAGTAAATATAATTAAGCAGTGAAATATCATAAACATCCTTTAAACAGTTAAACAATATACAGGAAAAAAATAACTAAAAAGGTAAACACATAATAACTGCCCCTCGGGTACAGCAACAACAGAATCAGCCCCTCGGGCAATATCACAGAACAATGCTAGCCCCTCGGGCAATCTCTCATATTACAATGGGTACCCGCACTCACTGGGGGTGTACAGACTCCGGGAGGGGCCCTTACAGCCCAAGCGCAATATCAAACCACCTCGTGGCATAATCAAACAGGCTCTCAGCCTCATATCAATCACAAGTCACCTCGTGGCGTGTAATCTCAAGCCCTCGGCCTTATTATCATAATTAATATATCACCGCTGCGACGTGAAGCCCGATCCAAAAGTAATCCTCACAACACAGGCCCTCGGCCTTATTCAATATTCGGAAGCCAATGTTCTAACTATTCCAATTTATATTATAAAGCTAATTATGATCAACGCTCCATGTAATAAGAAAGTCCATTCAAAACTGAGACCATCTGCCACACTTTGGATAAGTTGATACCGAATTTTGTGTTTATGCCTTACATATTGACGTGAAAAAGTTAATAGGATTTCTTGCAATGTCAGTTTGACGGATCAGATGATACTAAATAGTATATTAATCACCAAAAATTATAGTGAGATGAATTAATCTTTTCACCTTTAATTCGATGTTTCGAGTGAATGAAGTGTTATTACATTTTTTTTAATTAAGTTTGAGAGTATGCGTTGTATTCTACTAGACTTTGCTAGACTTCCATAGTCCATTGGGACATCAAGTTCAGAGTTTTGAAACTACCAGTTTTCATCTGAGCACCAAAATTACCGATAACTAACTTACCAGTCTTATTATACGCGCATTGTGCGTGAACCCTAATTTAATAAATATACAATTTTTAAAATTATTAACTATAATACTGAACATTGTATTTATAATTTAATAAGAATTAAAGAAAGGAAGAAAGTAGCCTATGATTATAAATTAAAAGTTAGTAGTTTTTCCTTTTGGGTGTAATTGCCACCTTCATTATCCTATAGAGTTTTTTTTTTTGCTTTATCTTTTATTTCATATTAAAGGCAATGTGATAAATTACATGTAACTAAAAATTACTATTTTTGTGTTAAAATTAAGTGAAGATTCATAGACTATTGTGCAATACAATCTAAATAACCAAATGAAGCTACAATTTGTAGATTAAAACTGTCATGGCCCTAAACCCAAACCCAGTCGTGATGGTGCATCTCGTGAAGACAAGGCCAGCCGACACACTTCCACTTCACTTTAAGCAATTAAAAGGGATAATGCATAAAATCCACCCCATCCTATGACCCATTTGCCAACTACACACCTTTTCTTTTCGGGGGTCCTATTACCCCCCTGAACTATTTTAAAGTGTTATTATTTAGCCCTTAAAAATCAATCACCAGATGCGTGCAAGGTGGTGAAATACACGCGCCTGTAGTTCTGAGAACAGTCATTTCTGGCGGGTTTTCAGCTATTTTTCAGCCATTTCAAGGTTATTTTTCAGCCATTTCAAGGTTAAATGACATTGATACATAAGTAAGTTATCCGTATCAATTTTCATAGTTTGACAGCCATTAGTTTTCAATGGATTATGATTAAAACTACGAAAATTGACTATGATTCGTTGGATTAATTTTTAATTTTCTAACATATGAACTAGAAAATTCACATACTTAAGATGAATCTATTTTACTATATCCAACATCCCCTTTAAACTAAGTTGGGCATTTCAAGAGACACTGAGGAAGCAGTCGATCTCAAAGGGCTTGTGAAGATACCCGCTACTTGATCCTCCACTTGCCTTCAAGAGAGTGTGAACACTCTCTATGCCACGTCAGCACTTAAGGTGGTGTTTATTACACTTTAAAATAGTTCAGGGGGGTAATAGGACCCCCGAAAAGAAAAGGTGTGTAGTTGACAAATGGGTCAAAGGATGGGGTAGATTTTATGCATTATCCCCAATTAAAATAATAACTACTATGTCTTTAATCAGAAATAAAATCCCAAATAAGCATTTAACAGTTTAACTAGCGGAAATTAAAAAAAAAACTAACACAGCCTGACATCGGGATGTCACCAGTCATGAGCATCCAAAACAATACTAAAAGTCTGAAGTCTGATCCACTTCTACATAACTGAATAAAAAATAACTAAGATAGAGGGAGAATGCACAGGGCTGCGAATCGCCAAGCAGCTACCTAGTAAATCTCCGAAGACCTGCTGGAACTATTAACCCTCAGGAGCAGGACCTGTAGCGCCCGAATCTACACACATGAGTGAAGGGAGTAAAGTGAGTACTCCAACTCAGTGAGTAATAAAAATAAATGAAAACTGAGCGATATAAAATCGCGTAAGGCACAACATTAAGCTAAAAGAGGCATACAATTCAATAAATATAATTAAGTAGTGAAATCTCATAAATATCCTTTAAACAGTTAAACAATATACAGAAAAAAAATTCTGAAAAGGTAAACACATAATAATTGCCCCTCTGGCACAGTAACAACAGAATCAGCCCCTCGGGCAATATCACAGAACAATGTCAGCCTCTCGGTCTATCTCTCATATCACAATGGGTACCCGCGCTCACTGAGGGTGTACAAACTCGGGGAGGGGTTCCTTACGGCCCAAGAACACTATCAAATCACCTTGTGGCATAATCAAACAGGCTCTCGGCCTCATATCAATCACAAGCCACCTCATGGCGTACAATCTCAGGCCATCGACCTTATTATCACAATCAGTATATTACTGCTACGGCGTGTAGCCCGACCCAAAAGTAATCCTCACAACACAAGCCCTCGTCCTTACTCAGTCAGAATCTCATAAGCCCCTCGAGCAACAGTAAACATGGTGCTCAGCTCAAAATATATTTTAAAATATTATTTAAAGGGTTTAAAACAGAGCACGCATGGCTGAGTTATGAAAACAATAAAATATAGTATGACTGAGTGCAAGTATAAGGTCAAAATAGTGAGGAAAATAGCAACAAATATCCCTTAAGGGTCCAAACAGTTGGCACGAAGCCCAAATATGGCATTTAGCCCAAAACATGATAATATCAGACATTTTGCAGTCAAATACGGAGCAAAACAATCATATGGAATGGACTAAGTCAGAATCCTCAACGGTGCACGACCCTACGCTCGTCATCTAGCGTGTGCGTCACTTCAATATAGCCTAACGATGTGTAATCCGTGGTTTCATAACCTCAGGACAGCATTTAAAATTATTACTCACCTTTAGCCGGCCCACAATCTAGCTTGCAATATCGTTTCCCTTCGAATCGATCTCCGAATGCTCCGAATCTATCAATTTCAGATTTTTATCATCAAATTATGCTAAACGAATGAATTTCAATTAAAAAATATTGATTTTAAGCACAAAATACGAAATCAGTAAAAACCCAACCCTTGGGCCCGCATCCCGGAACTAGACAAACTTTATACCAAAATGTTCTTCATCATCTCACGAGTCTGTACATATAAAGAACTCGAAAATCGGAGTTTTTTTGACCCCTCAAATCATCCCTAGAAGGTCTCATAATCTCAAGCCCTAACTCCACCTTTTTCTACTGATTTTCATGAATCAAACACTGATATTTCGTTCCTTAATCACAAATAATCGAGTTTTAGGGTCCAAAATCCTTACCTCAATGAAGAGCAATGATTTCCTCTCTTCAAAATCGCATCAAAGCTCTTTTCCCGATCAAAAATGGTGTAAAAGGGTTTAACGGTCGTGGAGGATTTATTTAAATACTATTTCCTCGAGTACTGTTCACCCGAGTTACTGTTCACCTGAATTACTGTTCAAGTTACTGTGAAAAAAATGCAGCAGCTTTTCTTCTAGTCTAAATTGATCCGTTAAACTTTCTAGATCTACCCGAGGCCCTCGAAAATCTAAGAAAATATACCAACACGTCCCATAACATCATTCGAACTTAGTCGAGCCTTCGAAATATCAAAAACAACATCAAAACACCAAAATCTCATCAAATTCAAGCCTATGAACTTTGAAATTCCTAAATTCCACCAATGATGCCGAAACTATCCAAAACAACTCCAATTGACCTGAAATTTTGCAGACATATCCAAAATGACATTACAAACCTGTTTCAACTATTGGAATTCCATTCCGACCCCGATGGTCTATTTTCCACTGCCGACCGAAAATCGCCAAAAACTAACTTTCACCAATCCAAGCTTAATTCTACACCGGACATCACAAAAATATTTCGGATACACTCCTAAGTCCCAAATCACCTAACGAAGTTCTCTGAGTCATAAAATCCGCATTCCAGGGTCGTTTACCAATAAGTCAACTCTCGGTTGACTTTTTTCTAACTCTAAAGCTACTTTTAGAGACTAAGTGTCTCAAACCTTACTAAAACTATTATGGATTCGATCCGGCCAACCCAATAACATATAATACGGATAAACAAAGCATAAAGAAGCAGAAATAGGGAAGAACAGAGCGATAACTCATGAGACTACAGACCGAGTCATCATATCCTCCCCAACTGTCACGACCCCAGTTCGCCCTCTGTAAACATGTCGTGATGGCACCTAGTTCCTATAACTAGGCATGCCTAACAATGCAGAAAACAACATAACTTGCGGAATAAATTATTTAAAAAAATTAACAATTAAAAGAAAAATTTATAAAAGATGCCGCTCGGCATATATTATTCAATAATGCGGAAGTCTATAATATCACCTTAAAACCCGAGAACTCACGGGAACACTAGCTAACGGAAAGTAATATACAGCTCTAACTCCATAATGTCTAAATCAAAAGTACGAAAGAAGGCTAAATACTACAGACAGAGTAAAGAAGGAGACTCTTCGGTCTGCGGACGCTGCAGATGTACCTCGAAGTCTCTGTAGCTCTCCCTGCCTCAAGGATAGTGCGCCTGAAAAGAAATACCTTGATCTACATATGAAAAAAAATATGTGCAGAAGAGGCATGAGTACACCACATCGGTACTCAGTAAGTGCCAAGCCTAACCTCGGTTGGGTAGTGACGAGGAAGGTCGGGGCCCTACTGAGAACAATAATAATAATAAATCTTGCAATGGTATGAAATAATCAGAAATAATGGGTACAAATATGAATTAGGACAGGCAATACAAGTGTCACGACCCAAACTGGAGAGCCATGACTAGCACCCGACCATACTTGCCGAGCACCAACGTACATTTTATTTAACCTTCTTTATTATCTTTTAGGGCTGAGGAGATCAATATAAATGATAGACATGGATCATGGACAACCAACAAT
>MU712467.1:16935-33725 GCA_026770625.1 Nicotiana glauca
TCGATGCCGAAACCTATCAAATCACGTCTGATTGACTTCAAATTTTGCACACAAGTCATATTTGACATTACAGACCCACTCCAACTTACTTTGATTCCGACCCCGATATCAAAAAGTCAACCCCCCGGTCAAACTTTTAAAAAATCTTCAAATTTCAATCTTTAGCCAAATAGCTTCAAAATGGTCTACGGACCTCCGAATTCACTTTCGATCGCGCCCCCAACTCCAGAATCACTATACGGAGCTATTCACAGTCTTGGAATTCCAAACGGACATTGATAGCACCGATATGCACTTCAAACCAAACTTATGAAGTTTCTTCTAAATTACTATCTTCCACGATAGACGCCAAAACGCTCCCGGGTTATTCAAAACCCAATCCGGGCATACGCCCAAGTCCGAAATCATCATACGAACCTGCTGGAACCTTCAGATTCCGATTTTGAGGTCGTTTACTTGAAAATTCAAATCCTAGCTCGTTCTTTCAATTTTAAGCTTTCGAAATGAGAATTCTCTTCCCAAATCAACTCTGGACTTCTTGAAATTTAATTCCGACCACGCGCACAAGTCATAATACCTGAAGTGAAGCTGTTCATGGCCTCCGACTGCTGAACGGAGCGCTGGTACTTAAAACGACCGATCGGGCCGTTACACCTTTAATACGTTTCGACTTCGTTGAGATTTGGATTTGGGTCACATAAATGTGCACCCATTTTTAAGAAGGTAATATTATTAAATATATGCGCCTAAAGCAAATACGTGTTTATTAAATTTGGGAAAGACCGTGAAATTCGCTACACGGTCCTCCCAATTTCTAGTATTTTTATAAGCAAATTATTGAGGGCCCCGCAGTTATTTGCTTTATCGGGCGAGGCTCATCTCAAATTTATTTAAGGCCAATCCTATACTATATTCTCTAAAAAAATTTTATAAAATAAGAATAAGTTCTAATTGTTTATTGTAAGACCTAATGGTAATTTTGCATCATATCATAACTAATGAGCTCCATGATAAATAAATTGAGCCCCGTCTGTACTACACCCACGTTTTGCTGTAAGCCCAATTAAGTATGCATATTGAACCTCAGCATTGAGGTCTGCATTTTGAACAGATGGACTATTAAGCCCAAATCGTGAAAATGGGCCAAGCTACAATTTTTCTCAATCTTATTTTGTTCATGCATATCTGACACTGATTCCTTTGAATTGTAATTCAAACTTCAATTATTTACTACTGACCTTCTATAAGGTTCTTAGATGTTAACAATGTAGAACAGAACAAGTTAAAACTAGCCTGAATTGGTTTTAATTATTATTTACTAAGGCGATCTTCAAGTGATTTTCAGAAATGAATTGCTTCAGTTAATTTTCAATTTTAATATCCAAATCATATATGAACAAAATGAGCTAAAAACAATGAATAATTCCTAGTTCGAACATTCATTATACTTGAACAGTTTTACTCTTAGGCTAAGTTAACTACAACTAAGGCCATTTTCAATATATCAATTTAACTAATTACCAAAGTATAGAGTCACTAGGTGAATTGATAAACTATTCCAAATTAACTATCATATCAGTCCGTATCTACTTGAAAACCGTTCAAATACACAATCTAATTATTACAAATCATACAAAACTATTTAATTCATTCAATTCCTTATTGCTAATACTATTGAGTAATTTACAATTCAAAACTAACAAATCATTACATGCATTAATATCAGATTAGGCTTTAAACTTCAGATCTTCTCACATATTTAAACTCGTTTTTAGCTTACAAATGCTGGAGTTACAGAAGTGTACCTGATCAAAGAATATGAGAACAGGAGAATTAGATCTCTAAAATCAGCAACAGCAACAGGAATTAAAACCTCAATTCAATCACAGCTTCTCAACACCAGACTTAAACCAACAGCAATGATATAAACCAAAGGAACACAATTGACCGGTTCGAAATGAATTCACAGATCTTCGATCACCAGGAACACACAGAATCGTCAAAACAACTTTCAAATTTAACTGAAAACTAATGAAACAGTGAGATTTTGAACTTTTTCTACTGCTTTTGATGTTTTTTGAGTTTTTGGAAGTGGTTAATTTCGAAAATGAGGATCTAGAATAGCAAAAATAATTCAGGGAGATTTTCAGATTGCTAAACTTATAAAATGAGGCATATAGATGCCTATTTATAGATTTGAAAATGGAGGGAATTTCATATTTTTAGAATTTATGTTTTGGTCCATTTTTATTTCAGTTACACCCTTATTCTTTTATTAGTTATTCAACTAGCTACCCTTATTTGTGACAAATCACATTAATTAGCCTATCTAGAACATTCTATCTAAGTGTATTACCCTACATACCCCTACCTCTCTTAGAAAATTACCCTGTTGACATTTTCTTCTACCTAGAATGCCCCCACATCCTATGATTTATTTCCATTGCCCCATTTTATGTACCCAAACTACCCCTGCAATTCATTTGATTTTACCAGCTACCCTAGTGCCCTTTTACCCCCTTTGACCCTGAATTTTGAGATTATCAGGATATTATAACCCTAATTATCAAAATGAATCAAAATTTAACTACTGAAATATCTAAATCTACTAGGATACTAACAGCTATAACCAATATCGACTAATTATTGTCAATTTAATCCAAAACTTACAAATATCAGAATTCACAAAACAAACAATTAGCAAAATTAACCAATTTCAGAAACATATGAAATAAACAACTAAAATTATTTTAAGAATCTAATTATACTAAAATCAGAATCTATTTGTTAAACCCTAAAACTAATATCCAAAATTACACTGCTAATAACAAGAATCAATAACACTAGTTAACAAACAAAATTAAAAAAAAACAAGTAATGAAAAACAATTAAAACACATGCAAGAAAAGAGAAGAAAAAATAAATGCAGAAAAAGAAAACTTAGCTTTTTTGTTTTTTTTTTTCCGTTTATTCAGACAGTCTTTTTGCTTTTCTCTTTTTTTTCTTTCTTCTTTTCTTCAAGTTTTTCCAACATCTAGAGAGTCTTGTGACAATTTCCTTGAATCTTGGTCACCGGCAGACCTTTATTTTGACGTTTGAGCCACTCTAGTGACTTTTAGGGCTCAAGACTATTGAAAACAGGTTGAGGGTGGTCAGGAGGGGTTATGGTTCGATTTTAGGCTTATTTGGATGAACTAGTGTTCGCCGGAGTTAGGGTTCCGACAATACTTTTTTAGATATTCGAGCAAAACCAAGGGGATTCGAGGGAAACGGGGTGGAGGGGAGGATTCAGGGGTTCGAGGGGGTTCTGGGGTGTTATTTGTAGAGTAATTGGTTAAGGCACCGTCTCCCGCTAGTAGGGTTCCTGCGGGATCTGTGAGAGAAGAGGGAGGCAGCTAGGTTAGATGGGGAAGAAGATATGAAAAATGATTTAGGTGTTAATTTTTGGTATATTAAAGATGTAATGATTGACACCAGCCGTTGGATTAAATATTTTGACGGCTCAGATAAATTGACATCAATACAACGTCGTTTACTTTAAAAGAGAGATGACTATATAACCGTTGGATCAATCAAGTGAATGGGCCAGATCACTCTACGTAAAATGTCGTCGTTTCATTTAATGAAAATCAGAACAACGACCGTTGGATGCACATATTAAACGGCCAGGATTAATTATCCTAAAACGGGGTCGTTTGATTTTTTTTACTGGGCAAACCGGGTATGGGAGTATTTTTGGGCCTGGGGTTTTTATTTTGTTTTGGGTTTTGGGTTTAATTGGCCCAAAGTTCTTTTATTTCCTTCACACATTTTTTATATTGTATTTTTACTTTGTATTTTTGTATTTTTATTTGTCTTTTCTAATTTTATATTTTTTCTGCTTTTATCAAATTGTTAAACTAACTAAAACTAATTTTAGAATTTATTTAATAACTATTGATAGCAATTTTCAATAAAAATATTAAAAGGCTATATATATATTTTTTTTTTTATTTTTTTTGATTTTTCCTTAAATTGTTTCAAAAATGAATTAATACTAAAATTGTAAAATTAAAAATCCTAATGCATATGCATATTTTATTTTTAATATGAATTATTATGCAACTAATTAACACAGAATTGCTACAAATATCACCAAAAATTATAAAAATAATAAAAAATCATTTTGTTTGAATTTTAGGAATAATTTGCTTAGGGCGAAAATTACGTATTCATACCCCCTATAAAAAATATGAGTGTTAATACAAATCCAATTAAAACATGAAAAAAAAATCGCTAAAAGGTAGTAAAATTGAAGTTTACTAGTCGTCTTGTTGATTATATAAAGTGGAAACATTACTTTCTGGCTGCTCATTCGCCTGTGGTGACAAGTTTAAATCAAGGTAAGCTCTTTCATATCCAATTTGTCCGGTTAACGCTGCTCCAGAATAACCACCCGATGACTGGGGGTTATCCCTGCTATGCACGCCCTCATTACTAGGAAGGTCCTCCACATTCACGTACATTTTCAATAATTTTATTACAATAAATTCCCTATATTCGTCCGGAATCCGCAAAAAGTCTCTAAGAGTTTCATCATCCTCGATGTTAAACTCAGAATAATAAGCAAACCCCTGCGGAGTCACTGAATAAGGAAATCTACCGGTTACTTTAAGGCTAACCGAACGCCTCCGCTCACTCATTTTTTTACGTAACAACGATACCAATGTATCGTACTCCATATTAAGCGGCAATTTAACATGACACTGTGGAGGTGAGCTATACCTCACAGAGTTATTCTCCACCACAACCTCACCCCACCAATACAGTGAAACCCTTATTTTTGGCACTTCAGACATTGTAAAATTGATTGATAAGGAGAAGAGAGTATAGACGTATGCTTGAAGTTTAAGTGTTGAATGAATTTTTATAAAATTGAAGCGCATATAAATAAGGCAAGTTCGACCTTGGGGTGTACAATTTTTCAAAGTAATTCGCAGTATTATACTGCATTTTATGAATTTAAATTATTGTTATGTCAGTTAATTATTATTGGTGGGGCCTAAAATCAGACTATTTCGCAGTATTATACTGCGAATTATCTAAATTTGTAGTATTATACTGCGAAATGCTAGTTCAAAAATGAGCTGGGCTCATCTCAAATAATTCGCAGTATTATACTGGGAATTGCATAAAAAAAATTATTTTTTTAATATTTCGTAGTTTTATACTGCGAAATGCATTAACGGCAAAAAATTCGTTAACCCAATTCGCAGTATAAAACTGCAAAATACCCAATAATGTAACTTTTTTTTTAAAACATTAAAAAAGTGTTTTATGTTCAAAAATTCATTAATTAAGTTTTGGACTCAGTGTTTCTTGTCCTTTTTTGGTCGTTGTTCTCTCTTATAATTTTTATTATTATATTTTATTTAGTGCATCTTTTGTTTTGAATTTGACCCTAAACGGACGATACTCTTTAGCAATATATAGCGGATGTTCGATTCATAATTTAGGAAAGTGGTCGCACCTTAATGCATGCTCTATGTCTAAGAAAATTAAATTTAATGTTTGGCTAGTACCAGAAATCGAGTTTAATAATTGCCATAATAGGAAATAATTATCTGATTAATCCTCGTAGCTTTACGAGCATCGATTCTTGTAATCCTAATATTAGAAAGTCACTAATTCTATGCTATCAACATCGTTTTATTGGCAGGCCAAACGAGGCTCCATATGATTAGCAGATTCGGATTAATTCTACGGTATATGTAAAATGTCATGGGCGGCTTTCCAGCCATGCCTCATGACCTCCTGGGTGCGCCCCCTGGCGTCCTAGCAAGCCTCCCAATGTCTAGCGCCATGAACGACCCCGTGGCCATGGCCGTGCCAAGTGACAAGCGCGCAAGTGCCTCTATCGCCCCAACGATATCCCTCGCCAGCGCCCAGCTGCAGGCAGATGCCAACAGTACCGCGAGCGCAAACAACGCCGCTCGCGCCGACCGTGATGCCAAAGACGCTGCTGCTGACAAAGGACCTATTTCTACTTTGTAGAAAACTAAGTCCTTTTCATTGTAAATATAGAGTAGTTTTATTTCATGTACTTCCATTATGTTTCTCTAGTTTATTCAAGTCTAGTCTTGTAGCTTTGGATTATTTTTTTAAGCATTATTAGGGTGGATCAAGCAATCAAACTTTCTAACAAGCAAATAATTCTCTGTACTGGTGTCTCTCCCCCTCGACACCGCGTTGCTTTTCTATAATAGCTTTCATTAATGCAATCAAGCTTTCTTTCATTCTCAATTCTCATTTCTGTTCTCTCTATTGCTCTTGACATTGGTTTTCCCGTACGACACTGACAATCTAGTCTAGCGTACGGAGGGGACCTCAGTTGGCAGACAGTAACTGCACTGACATCAGTTGCTTAGCCTTACGTCGCCCTTCCAAGGAATCTCAGGAAGGCGCCGCGTAACAGTTGGTATCAGAGCCTAGGCTCGACATCGGACGAGGGAACGCATTGCCATTACCACCATTTCTAACCATGGTGAATCATGGGGACTGTATTGTGGTCCTTGAATAGATGGTTGACGGATTACGGCCCTTGTGGATATGGTGCCCGAACTAAGAACCATCCTAGGGCAAATCAGGGGCGCTGCGAACTCCGCTTCCACGACACAAAAATTGAAAATTCCTGAGCAAAAGCCATACAGTGGAGCTAGGAATGCCAAGGAAGTGGAGAACTTCATCTTTGACGTCGAACAATATTTCGATGCTGTTGGGGGCCTAGAAGAAGCTAAGAAGGTAGCAACTGCTGCCATGTATCTTCAAGGTGATGCTAAACTCTGGTGGTGGGTGAAGTACGAAGCCATCAGGGCCGGTGAAAATGCTCTCAAGACATGGGCAGAACTGAAGGCAGCCATACGCCTACAGTTTTTCCCCGAAAATGTTGAATACAATGCAAGGAGAAAGCTACGGGAGCTCTGCCAGACCAAATCAGTGTGGGACTACGTGCAGAAATTCTCCGCGCTCATGCTAAGCATACGCGACATGAGGGACAAAGACAAGCGCTTCACCTTCCTGGAAGGGTTGAAACCTTATGCCCGTGTGGAGCTACAACGACAAAGGGTAGATACCCTGCCCAAGTAGCTGAATGTCTTGGGGACTATCAAATGGAAGCTCGGAAGGATAGGCCTCAGCCGTGCCTAAGCGGGATTCAAAGGGGGCCAGCCTAGAAATGGTGGCTCTAGCAGAAGTGGGGGATATCAGAGCTCAACCAAGTCTAAGGCTCCGTCCTCAGGCAGCAACTGTGTTGTGTGAAACAACAATGAATGGGGGAGAAAGCCTCCTTTAGGATGTCGTCATTGCGTCGGACCACATTGGAACAATGAGTGCCCACATGCACAGATGAATGCCCATCAGGCTTCTGATGATGGGACTGATGACGACTCAGATGATGCGGACCAGACTGAACCAGTAGGTGCCTTCAATGCAATTTTTGGCTCCATTTCTGAGGCATTAGCGGAGACCAGTGCTGGTATCCGTAAGAAAAAGTACCCATGTCCAGTCACCAAGAAAGGAAAAAAGAAGGCGGATGAGGAGCCTTCTTTTAAACAAGAGAGGACCTTAATGTTCGTTGAGATGAAGGTGAATGGCAAGCCCATTCGGGCTATGATAGACACGGGTGCTACCCACAACTACTTAGTCTCGACTCAGGTGGAGCGCCTTGGTCTAGTTGTAGAGAAAGGTAGAGGTAGTGTTAAGGCTATCAACTCACCTCGCCCGGTCAGTGGGTGGAATAGCCAAAGAGGTACCGGTGAAGCTTGGCCCTTACGAAGAAAAATTTAAGCTGCGAGTGGTGATCATAGATGACTTCAAGTTGATAGTTGGGTTGGAATTCCTAAGGCAAACCAATACCATGCCTGTACCATTTGCAGACATGCTACTGATGATGGGAACCAATAGGGCCAAGCCATGCATTATCCCGTGCATGCCCATGAAGATGGCCGTTGAGAACATCTCGGCCTTGTAGTTGAAGAATGGGGTAAAAAGGAATGAACCTACGTTCCTGGCAACCCTCTACATTGAAGATATAGAACTATCCTCGGGTCCCATTCCTGAACTCGTGAAGGAGCTACTACTGGAGTTTGAAGATGTCATGCCACAAGACATGCCAAAGCGGCTCCCGCCTAGGCAACTGTGGACCATGAAATTTAGTTGGTGTCGGGCGTGAAGCCACCTTCCCGGGCGCCTCACAAAATGTCACAACCCGAACTCACCGAGATTTGGAGACAATTGACGGAAATGCTAGATATAGGGATTATTGTACCCTCCAAGTCCCCATATGGGTCCCCTGTTCTATTCCAAAAGAAACATGATGTCAGCCTGCAACTCTGTGTGGATTATCGAGCTCTAATCAAAATTACCGTGAAGAACAAGTACCCTATTCCTCTAATGGCAGACTTGTTTGATAGATTGGATGGTGCAACGGTGTTCTCCAAGATAGACCTCAAGACAGGTTATTGGCAAGTTCGGATCGCAGAGGGTGATGAACACAAGATGACCTGTGTGACAAGATATGGGTCGTACGACTTCTTGGTCATGCCGTTCGGCTTGACTAACGGCCCAGCCACATTTTACACTGATGAACCAAGTCTTCAGAGAGTACATTGCCGAATTCGTGGTGGTCTACTGGATGACATTGTGGTATAAAGTCAAACAGTAGAAGAACACCTAGTGCACTTGCGGAAGGTCCTAGCCCGTTTGCGGGAGCATGAACTTTATGCGAAGCTATCCAAGTGCTCCTTTGCTCAGAAGCAAATTGACTTCCTCGGACATGTCATCGAGGAAGGACAGATCAAGATGAACCAACAGAAGATTCAAGCCATCACAGATTAGCTGTCGCCTAAGGATGTCCACGCCTTGAGGGTGTTCCTTGGCCTATGCAACTTCTCATCGGCAGTTTGTGAAGAACTACTCCCTTATCGCAGTGCCATTAACAGAACTCCTCAAGAAGGTCACACCCTGGGATTGGGGACCGAGGAGAGTAGAGGCCTTCAACGCATTAAAAACGGCTATGTCTAGTAGCCCCATCTTGGCCCTCCCTGATTTGGTCAAGCCATTTGAGGCACAAATGGATGCATCTGACAATGCCCTCGGCAGAGTCTTGATACAAGAAGGGCACCCTATAGCGTACGAGAGTC
Organism: Nicotiana glauca; assembly: GCA_026770625.1. NCBI lineage: Eukaryota > Viridiplantae > Streptophyta > Magnoliopsida > Solanales > Solanaceae > Nicotiana > Nicotiana glauca. The sequence goes on from MU712467.1 coordinate 26,115, forward strand.
AGAAGCTGAAGGATGCATAGCGGTGCTATGCCGCCCATGAGAAAGAATTATTGGTTGTCGTCCACTTTTTGCGCCTTTGGAGGCACTATCTGCTGGGGACCTCGTTCGTGGTCAAGACAAACAACACAGTTGTGAGCCATTTCATGACCCAACCAAAGCTAAATGGTCGACAGGCCAGGTGGCAGGAACTCTTAGCTGAATTCCACTTCAACCTGGAGTATCGTAGTGGAAAGACCAATCATGTTGTTGATGCGCTCAATTAGAGAGCTGATCTAGCATCGGTGTGCCTACTTGCCACCATAATGGAGAGCGAAGTGGCTACGTCCATCAAGGACCAGATACAGGATCTACTAATTAAGGATCCTGCTGCTCAGTATTTGGTTGATTTGGTAGGACAGGGCAAGACTCGCCAGTTCTACATGGAAGATGGTTTTTTGAAAGTGAAAGGGAACCGACTTTATGTTCCGAAAGGAGGAGATCTCCGGAGGACTCTTCTAGCGGAATGTCATAATACCATGTGGGCCGGCCATCCCAGTGAAGAACGCACTATGGCGTTACTTCGCTGTGCCTATTATTGGCCTCAAATGGCCGATGATATCGCTCAGTATGTGAAGACTTGTCTAGTATGCCAGAAGGTCAAGTTGGACCGCTTGACACAAGCGGGACTCTGGGAACCACTAGCTATCCCAAAGAGACCTTGGGAAAGTGTTTCCCTGGATTTCATCACCGGATTGCCCAAGGTCGGAGATCTCACAACTCTCTTGGTTGTGGTGGATCGATTTTCCAAGTATGCTACCAACATTATGTATTAGAAGAAGATACAACTCGACTCTTCTTCTCTCATGTAGTCAAATATTGGGGTATGCCCAAAGACATTGTTAGTGATCGCGACTCACGCTTCACTATCAACTTTTGGACCCAACTCTTTAAGTGCCTTGGGTCAAAATTGAGTCACAGCTCAAGTTTTGATCCGCAATATGATGGCCAGACGGAGCGGTTCAATGGTATATTGGAGGAAATCTCTGCCACTTTGTAACCGGATCGCAGAGGAATTGGGTGAAACTTCTGGATGCTGCTCAACTGTGTTTCAATCAACAAAAGAGCTCTAGTACAAACAAAAGCGCTTTTGAAATTATTACCGGACAGCAACAGCTACTCCCACACACTGTGGATGCACCAAACATGTCTAAATCTCCTCGAGCAGCTAGCTTCTCAAAAGAATGGAAACGAAATTTGGAGATAGTGCAGAGCTATCTTGTCAAAGCTCAAAAACGGATGAAGAGGCATGCCAATCAGAATCGCTGCTTTGTTGAATACCAAGTAGGAGACAAAGTGATGGTCAAAATCCTAAAGCGGTACTTATTTGCAGGGTTCCATGACCCTCGCCTATTGCAAAAATACATTGGACCCTTGTCAATTGAAAGGCACATTGGGAAAGTTGCATACCGGGTGGATACCCCAGCTTGGTGGAAAATTCATCCTATCTTCCATGTCAGTCTCCTGAAACATTTTCGGGAAGACACGGAGGATCCTTCATGGAGCCAGCTCACAATACCTAGTATTCGAGGTCCCAATTTAACCAAGAAAAGGCGTGTTGAAGCTATCCTTAATGATAGAGTGATTCATTTCTCAAGGAAAGATCACTAAGAGTTCTTGGTAAAATGGCAGGGTTGTGATGCAGAAGAGAATACTTGGGAGAGGGGAACAAACCGCAAAGCCTACAAGAGCCTCATTGAATATTATTTTGCAAGTAAGGCGCCGAGGACGTCGCCAACTCAGGTGGGGAAAAATGTCATGGGTGGCTTTCCAGCCATGCTCCATGACCCCTTGGGCGCGCCCCGTGGCGTCCTAGTAAACCTCTTAATGCCTAGCGCCATGGACGGCCCCGTGGCCTTGGCCGCACCAAGTGACAAACGCGCAGGTGCCTCTGTCGACCCACCGATATCCCTCGCCAGTACCTAGTCGCAGGCAGATTCCAACAGTGACGCGCGCGCAGATAACGCCATGCATGCCTACCATGATGCCAAAGACGCTGCTGCTGACAAAAGACCTATTTCTATTTTGTATAAAACTAAGTCCTTTTCATTGTAAATATAGAGTAGTTTTATTTCATGTACTTCTATTATATTTCTCTAATTTATTCAAGTCTAGTCTTATAGCTTTGGATTATTTTTTTTAGTATTATTAGAGGGGATCAAGCAATTAAACTTTCTAGCAAGCAAAAAATTCTCTGTACTGGTGTCTCTCCCCCTCAACACCGCGTTACTTTTCTGTAATAGCTTTCATTAATGCAATCAAGCTTTTTTTCATTCTAAATTCTCATTTTTGTTCTTTCAATATCTCTTGATATTGGTTTTACCGTACGACACTAACAATCTAGTCTAGCGTACGGAGGGAACGTCAGTTGGCGGACAATAACTGCACTGACATCAGTTGCTTAGCCTTACGTCGCCCTTCCAAGGAATCTCAGGAAGGCGCCGTGTAATAGTAATAACGGCTGATTACTGCTTACTCTAGGATTCCTTACTACTGTAGAATTCTATTTTGTAGTTACTGGTCATTAGGAATTTGTTGTAACTCTCTCCTTCTATTTAGGCTCTTTTTTTATGGGTATTATCTTTTTCAAGTTTATCTTGTTGCTGCATCTGCTGTACATATCTGTATAAATGGTCTGTCATACAATCAAATAACATCATAGTATTTTTCTTCTTCTAATTTCTTCTCTTTTATAGTATCAGAGCGACACTAAACTCTCACGAGTCGATCCTCTATTTTTTCCCCGCTTACTAGCCCAACCACTCAAATGGCTGCCAATATTCCTGTGACCAATGCTGATGGAGTCAACAATGCCATTACTATTGTCCAATTCAATCCCCTTACGCAACTGTCCATAAAATTAACTGGCAGTCACAATTTCTCCTTATGGAAAGCTCAAGTTTCAATGCTTATGCGTGGCCACAATCTCTATGGGTATCTTGATGGCTCCATCCCTGCCCCTACACGCACCATCTCTAAAAGAAATCAAGATGTGGATAACCCTGCATTTGTTCCCTGGTATCGCCAAGATCAATTAATTCAAAATGCTATCGTGGCCTCTGTTGATCCTACACTTGCCCCTACTGTTGCTGTTGCAGTCTCTGCCAAGGCTGCGTGGGATGCTTTGCATACTGCATATGCGAACAAATCTCAAACAAGAATTTTCAGCTTGCGTGATCGATTGGCTCGCCTCACTAAAGACTCTCGTCCGGTCATCGATTATCTTCATCAAGTTCGATCGATCTATGATGAACTTGCAACTGCTTGTGCCCCTGTATCAAACGCCGAACTCATCGTTAAAATACTTAGTGGACTCGGATCTGAATTTCGCGAACTCTCTGCTGTCATTCGTGCTTCCTATGAAGAACTTTATGAAAAACTTCTAGATCATGAGCTTTTCCTAAATCACGAGGATGACAAGAAACCATTGTCCACACATATTACCGCTGCTGTAGCACAAAAGACAACACCAACTCCTCCTCGTCAGGGTAATAGTCCTAACTCCAGCAATCGCTGTCCAGGTCCAAATGCACTTGCCAACAATCAGCAATGGTAAACACAACCATGGCGCCTACGAAGAAACAACCAGCAACATCCCTTCGATAAAAACCTTCGCTGCCAACTATGTGATCGTGTAGGTCATTCTGCTAGAGTATGCAGATCGCAGTCATATAATCATCTTCAAGCTCGTGCAAACTTTGCTGCTCGTTTTTCTCAACAAACACCGTGTATCGTAGACAGTGGATCCACTCATCATATTGCATTTGATGCTCAAAGCCTAACCACGGTAGATGATTACCACGACACCGAAGAGATAATTATGGGTAATGATAACACCATACCAATAACCCATACTGGTAACTCTAGCATAAGTGCTTCACATCATAATTTTAAACTTCTCAATACCTTATGTCTCCTGCCATAAAAAGTAACCTTATTTCTGTTTCTAAGTTTTGTCTTGATAATCATTCATCTATTGAATTCTTTCATTTTCATTATATTGTGAAGGATATGAGTATGTGAGCGTCTCTAGTTCACTGGCAGAATAAAGATGGGTTGTATGAGTGGCCACCGGGTTGTGCACATCGTCCTCCTCAATGTAATGTGGTTGTTCCAATTCACCTGTGGCATGGTGTTTAGGTCATCCTAGTCATCACGTTTTAAATACTATATTGAATAATTTTTCCCTTTCCATTTCAGATCCTAAAGCTAGTTCAATTTGTAATTTATGTTATTTCTTCATTACCCATTCAACATTCGTAAGCAACAGGACTTCCCCTCAGGTTGTTACGCTTGCTAGATTGAACCCGGCAAGAAGATTTGTGACCGGAATAATGCTTCCAGATAGCTTGCCTTGTTCCAACACGCTCTATCAAATAAAATGCACAGGTTGACTTTTTTCGAAAGTTTATTGTAAAGTAACAAGCCACTGCAAATCCCTTATAGCGATTTATGGGGTCCGTCTCCGATTTTGTCAATTGATAAAAGAAGATATTATGTGTTATTTGTTGACCAACTTTCAAAATTTATTTATCACGTGATGTCTTATTTCTGGAAAATCAGTTCCCATTTGAAAATATTTTTTCACATTTGAAAATTACAATCAATAAAAATGTATCTTGGGAGATTTGTTCAACTGAAAAACCACAAATGGATAATACTTTGAGTTCAAATGTCTGTTATGAGCTCCCTACTCAGAATGTACAATATCCCGTGGACACTCACTCACTCGTCTCCTCTGCCCCAACAGGTGCTACCATCTCAGGTAATTTGGCTTCTCACTCATCTGACACTCTCTTTCCTTCTCCAACATCTCTGCTGCCCCCTCCTCTTGCCACACCAAACTCAGTTGTCAGCCATGATTCCCCTCAACCAAATTGTTTTGCCTCACCAGTTCACCCTTCTCCCCATTTAAATTAGGGGTGGGCATAAAATTCGAAAAATCGAATTCCGAACCAAACCGAACCGAATTAATTCGATATTTTGGTTTTGATTTTTTCGGTATTTTGGTCTAATTCGATACTATATTTTTGGTATTTCGGTATTTCAGTATGGTTCTCGATATTAGGATCTTGAAATTTCGGTATACCGAAATACCGAATTTTTAAATACTTTTTAAAATAATTCCCAGCCCACTCCGGCGCCCCAGCCCACTAATTTTTAACAAAAATACAGTACAGATCTGTTACAAAAAGTTAATATGCACAATTGCAAGGGTGTTCCAATGCCAATGGCTTCTACTGTTGTTTTTCCAGAATCTGCTGAGGATTCTCTAGTAGATGGCTCTCTTTATAGGCGGATAATTGGTAAACTTCATTATCTTTCCTTTACACGTCCGGACATTGCTTTTGCTATTAGCAAACTCTCATAGTCCATGCACCAACCCTTAATATCTCATTGGACAGCCATGAAGCGTCTCCTTCGGTATCTTCACCAGACATCTTCGTTTGGTCTTTTAATTGCTAAAGAACGTGATCATCGTCTTCTAGCCTACTCGGATTTAGACTGGGCTGGAGATCCTCTTGATCGAACCTCCACTACAAGTTATGTTGTTTACCTTGGCAGCTCTCCAATATCATGGTCCTCTAAGAAGCAAAGATCTGTTTCCCGTTCCTCCACAAAAGCAGAATATCGGGTTGTTGCAGCTACTTTCTCTGAGACCAATTGGCTAAGAAATTTACTCAATGAGCTTCGCTTCCGTATATCAGCCACTCCTCAGATCTTTTGTGACAATGCCAGTAATAGGCCTGTGCACGGATCGGATCGGATCGGATTTACCATATTTTGTATTCGAATTTCGAATTTTGGATTCTACAAAATGCAATCCGAATTATATCGGATTGGATCGAATTTTAAAGTTTGGATCGGATTGGATTTCGGATATTATTATGCCTCAAAGTTGCAAACTAATATGTATATTTTCTTTGTAAAAGAGGTAATACGTTAAGAAAAATTCATGTTTATACAATTATGAGAGTACTATGGTGCCAATATAGCTAAATCTAGCAATTGTAAAGGCAATAACTTGGAGGAAGATATACAGGAATTACTAAATATCCGAAATTAAAGTGCAGTATTTATACATTGCCTAAGAATTTCGGATCGGATCAGATTAAAATATACCAATCCGAATCCGATCCAAAATCCAAAATTTAATAAACACAATCCGAAATCTGAAATCCGAAATTGAATGGATCGGTTAGGATTTCGGATATCCAATCCGAATGAGCAACCCTAGTGAGTACCACCTACATTTGCGCCAATCCGGTGTTTCATAGTCGTATGAAGCATATTGCTATTGACTTTCACTTTGTTCGTGAACAAGTTCAAAACAAGGAAATCGAAGTTCAACACCTTCACTCGGCTGATCAAAAGTGGCAGATATACTTACTAGACCACTTCCAAGAGCCTCGTTTGTCAAGCAATTTTCCAAGTTGGGTGTTGTTGACAACACCAACTTGTGGGGGCATAATAACGGCTGATTACTGCTTACTCTAGGATTCCTTACTACTGTAGAATTCTATTTTGTAGTTACTGATCTTTAGGAATTTGTTGTAACTCTCTTCTCCTATTTAGGCTCTTTTCTGATAGGTATTATTTTTTTCAAGTTTATCGTGTTGTTGCATTTGCTGTACATATCTGTATAAATAGTTTGCGATACAATCAAATAACATTGCAGTATTTTCCATCTTCTACTTTCTTCTCTTTTAATATGATCGAATGATTAAATAAATTTAAAAAATTAGAAAGAGAAAAGGAAAATCGTTGCACAAGCTTTGACGCCAAAAGTTTTACCTCCCTAACAAACTTATCTTATTGCCTTTTCAAACTGCAGTCGGTAGCATTATCTCCATCCTTTTTTCTACCTTTTTTAAACCTGCAAATGATCATGATTCGAAATTTCTTTTCAAAGAAGTAATAATTTTCATGTCATTTTCGATTAAGATAAGGTCGAGAGCATTTCCACTTTGAAAACGACGCTGCTACTACAAGTGTATATAAGGTTGATTTGAATTTTTTAATTACCAATTGCGTCGAGTTTTTAAATTTAAAAACCAAACCAATTAACCAACAAAGTCAAGTTTTTCATTCTCTATGTTTTTCGGGTTTTTAGATTTTTTCCTAGTAAAGTCTTCATAGCACAAAATATGTAACTTGTACTCTAAATGTTTCTTTAGTCCTAGTGAGATACAATTATATAACATATTTTCCAAGAAAATAATGCAATTATATGTGATAAGTCATAATATTATACTAAAATATTTAATAACAAAGATAATAAAATTACATAAATTGAAAATTAATATAATCTAAAAATATTATATAAATCATGATAAAATTGTTGGGATATATACTATTAACCATGAGTTTTGGTTTGAATATAGTATTTATCATGGAACAATTGTTTATTCAATTTTAATAAAGTTTTAAATAGATCATACATTCGTTTGTGTCCTTTACTTATATAGTAGATGATTTAGTGTATAGAGTTTAACTTATACACGGAAGATTAAATCATCGGTTCTTATAAGTATAAAGATCATGTTCACAATCTAATGATGGAATTGGACAAAC